>WOGP01006968.1:0-12046 GCA_015342065.1 Leptinotarsa undecemlineata
TGGAGCTGTGAGTGACGAACATGGAGAAAGATTCCATCAAGACATTGCCTTAATGGAACAGAGATATCAGGGCCGTTGGAATGAAGCAATGCTTGCAGACTACTGCTGGTCTGTGTGTAGGGATGCTCCAGAAGTGTTTTATAAAAGACAAGCTAAACGACAGCGATCTTACAATGAATCGGATGGACTTAATTGAAATTTGGTGGTACAAACTTCTTTTATTTGTCAAAACACTAAGAATAATGTTTTTTTATTAATTTTGTACTTAAAATATTCTAAAAGAAACATAACAATATTGTTTTATGTACTTTCACTTTTCACGTATAGTATAACTACTCTTTAAGATTAAGTACTGTGTATCTCAAAAACCATAGCTAATAAAAATTTTTCATTGTTATTTTCGTTTTATCACCCCAAAATTAGTAGAAATTGACTAATTTAGTGTAGAAAACATTCAAAAAATATTTTTTTGTTGTGTTGTGATATTTTCCGTTGCATATATTCTTTTAATCATGCCACTGAGAAAAAATTATTCATTTAGATTATTCCGAATAATATTTTTATTATAAGGGTTGGAATTCGACCTCTATCTCCCCATCAATTATGTCCCTTGTTGTTACTATATCTGTCTCAGTAATAATGTCTTATTCAACCCGATAATCACATTGCACCAATCAAATGCCATGAGGGGAGATGTCCTCTAATAATGTTTCATACAATTTGAAATCTACGCTAGTCTGCAACTGCTCTTCTCGCATAAATGGACTCGTAACGAGGCGATCAATTTTTGATTGCAGAACGCAGGGATTCGTTTGATTGGTGCATCCTTTGATATGAAATGTTAGATTTTTCCAGAAATATAGACTACGGCTATGAGTTATGCGAAGGCGCTCATTTTTGATTATTGAAGGCTCGAGGTATTCGGTATCAAATCATACATTTTCTTTTCTTTTCATTCCTCGTTTGCTTTTTTAATACATGTTGGTATCTAATTTTCATGTTTCGAATACATGTCATATACACACATCTCTCCAAATAAATAGAAAAAAAACAACAACGTTTAATAATGTTCTAATAGGACGAAACTGTAGTAACGCTAGTTACAAATACAAGTGGTAAGAAAAACAAACATAGGAAAGTTTTATTTTTCACTTTTCAACATTTGATAATCATTATATTTATTGTCTTTCGATTCTGTTCTTAACGGTTATTGAAGTGAAAGAAAGTCATTACCAATGTCACGCATTTCTAGCATCGTTAAAATTTTGGAAAACATTTTCAAAGTCAGAATATCTAGATTTGAAGAAGATAATACTCAATCTCCGATTACCAATGAATTTAGAACGGCAAAATAAACGGATGATGAAATCCTCCAACTTACAACATACGTAGGAACCAATCATCATCTCATATGGAGTACAAGGAACGGTAATGAACCATATCTGGTTCACAATGTGAATATATAGCCTTTAGTTTTACTGAAGGCAAAATTGTGAGTTTCGCAATCGATACCACTATTTTGTATGAACCAAAAATGGGAAACCTTGAAATTAGAAGTTAAAAATGATTTAAGTTTATAGAGAAATATAGTTCACATTTAATTCTCGGTCTATTCATTTAGAAAAAAAAACAAAAATTCAGATTCGAATGGAACTTTGGTGATCCCACCAAACTCTCTGATTTATAAAGCTCAATAAATTAAATGTTTTAAAATAAAATGTTGTAAAACATGTAGTGCATATGGTATGTTCAATTTCTATTGGTACATAGAAAACTACTCTCGTTCTATTTGAAAATTATCAAGGAGGTACTGGCACCCCAGTGGGTTTAAGAGATGTCGGATTATGCCTCAAATTTTTATTTTTTTTTATTATCATTTTGACAGAAATAATTCGCAATAGGCAAAATAGAAACTCCCTTCACTTTTGATGAGTACAAATGGATATTTATTGTATTGTAAATTTTTTTTCAAATCAATTCAATTTTTTTAATGTGAATTGAATGTTTAGTAACTTTAGAGTATAGTACTTAAGTTTCATGATTGTCACACGATTTGGAAGGAACTCTATAGAACACTTTTATTGCATTCTTAAATAGTTATGTCTATATTATGCAACATTCAAGCTTTTTAATTTGATTATTTAAAGTCCTTTATTTTGCAGTTAATGTATAAAAATTTTTTTTGCTCTAGAATGAGCGTTGTGATATATTGTCGAATATTGCTTTGAATAAATATTGTTGAACGGTTTAATGGTTCGAACTGCTCTTCAAATGTGATTTCAAAGCTTGTAATTTACTGATTCTGTACATCTTCATTTTTAACTATTATTATCATTCTCGAAGAAGAGACGAATACCGGAACTCACAATAAATTCGCCTTTTTTCACAAAGAAGCCGGAAACCTATAAAATTCAACTAACTGCATTAACAATGCTCCCGCTGATCAATATAGAAGTAATTCAATCCCCTGGAGGGTTGAAAAGGGCATCAATTTTCCCCTTTACTTGGGGTTATATTGCATCCGAAATATGATTCCTATTCTTATGGTGACATTCAGTGGGATACAGCGGTTATCGTGAATGCTTAGAATGATAGAGGTAATAAATTCCATGAATTTTATTCGAACGAGTTTCCTGTTAGTTTTTGTGTTTCTATAGAGAGCAGGAAAAATAGTAATACATGTATAATACAAACGAAAATAATAATGAAATCTTACAGGAAAACCTGCAAGATGAATTTTTTAACTCTCAAGACGAAGGCAGATATCAGCTTTCGAAACGTTACGATAAATATCTGTTTTCAATTTTTTAAATCTTTTTTTGATAGGCAACAATAATAAATTAGACAAGTTACTGTTATACAATGAAATTTCTTGTGAAAAATACTTTGTATTTTCGCAATAACTTATTGGGTTATCGAGTGAAAAGTTTTTCTCCATTCAAACCTTTGTGAAGTGTTCCGTAAGAATTTTCATTTTTCAGACTGAAAATATTCAGTGGATAAAGTGTTAAAATACTGGGTAAAAACACATCAAAGATTCATTTTCTTATGGAAACATGTCCATTGTATGAGTGGAAGAGCAATAGAATGATGACTTGTCATAATGTAAATTGAACTTCACCTTTTATCTTACAATAAACTTCTATTTTATTTTTTTATTACCCCGATTTTTTAAATACTCTATATTTAACTATATGAACAAAACACGTAGCAGGTACCTACCATAGGGTCATGTCACTTTTTCATTCCAAAAATGAAATCAACACGGTTGAAGCTTTACCATCCAAATTCCCTGAAATATACTCTTCGTTTAAAGTACAAATTTTTGAACATCACCTTGATGATGCAATGGATCCTTCCAAATGACCTGATCTCATGTACAACGTTTTTTACACCTTCGCCAAAAAGTGACACAGAAGGACTAGCTAATGAGATAAATGGCAAATTTGACGTTTTATTAATGAATATTCAGTGCCTTACGCAAGACAAAGTTGACAATATAACTATAGAAAACTTCTACAATCAACTCAATTTTATCTGCTTAACAGAAACCTGGTCCATTGTTGAAAATATAAATGCCACCAATTTTCCAAATTTTAACTTATGTAGCTACTACTGTAGGAAACTATTTAGGGCTACCGATCTCCCACTGGAATTTTCAATATTTTCTTTCATAAGCTAAATGACTTATTAAATAACATTTTCCACAAAAATGTTGCCATAATTTTTAATGGTACGTATCTGCTCTACAACTCAAACAATACTTGATCAAATCTACAACAACGACACCGACTGTGACAATTATGTAGTTCAGGACAATAATATCTCGGACCATCGTACGATTCTTTATTCTCTCAACAAGCTCGTACTCAGGAACGCCAATGATAAAATCTATATATCTAAACGAATTATGAACGATATAAACATCAACAATCTTATAAACGCACTCCAAAATGAAACATGGGCAGAGGTTTATTTAGCAACCAGTTCAGAAACGAAATTTAACTCTTTTCATGACACTTTATTATATCATTATAATGTTATATGTCCACGTATAAAAGTTAGAATATCAAAGCAAAAAACGGATTTCGGTAGAGAATGGGTAAACGAAACAGTCAAAAAATCGAGTAAAAATTTAAAAACTTTATTTCAGGCTCAAAAAACGGATCCAAAACTAAACGCAATATACAAAACAGCTAAAACAAATCACTCAAATTTGATCAAATATACAAAGAACCATTACTATATCAACAAAATTCATTCATCTTCCAACATAAACAAGACCACATGGAGTATTATTTCTACTCTGAACGGAAAATATACTACTCACAAAAACATTTCCCTCAAAACAGGGGATGAAGTAATTAATAATCCACAATCTGTGTACGAAGCCTTCAATGATTTCTTTATTCGGGCGCCGTATGACACCATTAATAAAATTATCAATAAAAGTGACTCACCTTTTAAGAATATGAATAAAAATATGCCTAATAGTTTCTTTATCAGATACGTGACTGAACAGGAAATTATGAATACTATAACATTGATAAAACCAAATTCTATGCCACCACTTTTTCGACTTTTTGTCGTTTCATGGCATTCCTTCAGCATATTCATCTTATCTACGTATCCCATGTGATCATTATAATATTTCACTAATACATGACAATTAACCTCTTGAACGGAACCATCTTTATTCTTACGCCGAATAGAATCACTTTTGATAGGATCCAAATAGTTACTCAAAAAGTGGAATGGTCTATTATCCATCCACTTTAGAAAAGTCAGTCCATCCATGCTAACGCGCCAATCCCAATCGCCCCTTTTCAAGCGTTTATCGTCAACAATGTCTTTTGGCAAATCTTTCTTACTTTTTCTCACCGTCCCAGAAGCATAACTCATCTATGCTTGTATAATTCATCTCTGCTTTTCAAACCAACTCTCTTGTCAGGTCATGAACAACTCTTCTACCAAGATTTTTTTCTGTTATCTGTCCTACTTCACAGACATAACTCTAAAACTGACAAACATATCTTGATGCCTGCGCCCTGATCCAAACTTTGTAACCACGTTTTATCGGTTTATTTGGCATATATTGTTTCAGAAGGTTTCGACCCTTGAATCAGATCATTGACTCGTCGATAGCTTGGTTTTTGCTGGGTTTCAGGGCATTCTTGTATGTTTCGGATATTGAATCTAATAACGGGCATATTTTTTAGAGCTTGTCAAATTTGGGTGTATCTCTGCCTGGCTGTACTGAGTTATCATTGAGATGTATGTTCGACAGAATCCAAGAAAATCTGTCTCTTGACATACTGTAACTTATATATGAGTCTCTCAATTCGGCACTGGAGGATCAAAAATCTTTATAAGATGATAGTTTTTTTTATTCCCATTTTTGTTATGGAATTGGTCGCGGTAGTAGTGCGCCCGACTCACGATCGGAAGGCCGTGGGTTCGATTCCCGCCTCGACCAGATATTTTTCTCGAGAGAATTTATCTGGATGAAGCTGGAATGATTCTGTAACCATGTTAGGAATCACACGTTAAAAGGTAAAACCCCATTAGTCAAATTGATAGCAATAAAACCTTTTATTTCAGTGATATTAGTTGGTACAAAACGTTTGCAATTACCCCCAGCTTTTTACAAAGCATATATATTAGTATGTGTTCCAAAAGTCGGTTAGGAAAAATATAGAGGAACATTTCGGATGGCGTTTCTATTTGCAGTAACATTTGTTTCAGATGACTCGGCAAATTGTTTCAATGTTGGGAGGTAGTTTGAAGCCGATCGAGTCCAAATAATTAATTTTGCCAATTTCTGAGCCTTATTACAGAAAGGGGGTAGTCACCTTCACTGCTCCAATTATCCGAATCATTTTTGATGTCTAGTAAAACAGGAATCCCATTTCGAAAGTTATTGGCATAGATTCTATGTCAAAAAAATTGTTTTCTAGTATTACCTGATCCTCCAAATTTTCATCTTCACTAACGTCGCCAACTTCGCTATCAGTGTCGTCAGGAATTTCTTCTAAGAATTCGAAAAGATCGTTTGCATTCATAGTTGCTAAATTTGTGTAAATGTTCCATTTACGATCTGAAAATGAAGAGAAGGGCTCTCTTATTCCTAGTATCCTCAAGCCGGTCGCACCACAAAAAATACATCAAAATTATCATTTTTTCTTGTGCATATATGCTGTGGCAACAATGAAAATGTATTTTTATTATGCATTATGAATTGAATCAATTTGTAACTCACCTGTCATTTTCCACTATTCTTTTTATTTCAGATAAACCAGGTGGTACTTATCAGTTTGAAAAAAACACTCGCATAAATACCCGACACGAATCTACAGGTCTACTGCTTCGTTTGAGCAAATTTTATTTGGAATAGGGAGACATCAAACGCGGGCGTCGTTTTATGTGTATCAGCGGTGATAATTTGTAAGTTTGCACACTAGAAAACAGGGTTAAACTTACAGAAGAGGGCACTAAGATGTCTCCGTAAAGTAAAACCCAGAGAATCGTGCAGGGACTTGTTCACTGCCAATAAAATTTTAGTCATCGCCCTTTTTGTCCTAGAGACGGTTTGCCTTATTTATAAACATAAATCGAAGTTCAACTTTGCTTCTACTCCTTATGCTACTCGTAATAGCAATTATACCAACTTCGAATTTAATCAAGAATTCCATATACTATAATGATAGTAAGTTGTTCATTCATTTACCACTCGAAATGAAATATACAAATGGAAGTAACATTCATTTCAAAAAGGCGGTGAAGAACCTACTTGTTGATAGACCCTATTATAGTTTGTAAGAGTGTTTAAGTGAATCCTTTTTACAATATATTAGCAATTTATCCTTTGTACTATCACTTCATACATGAAATGAATAAAAACACTTTTGTCTAAATACCACTGGTAGATTTTATTTATAGGACCGGTTTCGGGTTTGACCCCATTATCAAGTATAAAACTGAAATTTTGAAATATCGGTTTTATTAGAATTTTCGGGTATGCTGCAAGGATAGGTATTTGAGAGACCTGCCTCTCAAATACCTGCCCTTGCAGCAAAATTCTCATAAATTTTCAGGGAGGAATTTTAAGTTGGCATCCTGATTCGCCAACTACCTGGCTCTCAAATACCTGCCCTTGCAGCATACCTGCATAAAACCAATATTTGCAAATTCAGATTTCAGTCTTATAATACTTGATAATGGGATCAAACCTGAAACCGGTTGTAAAAATAAAATTTACCAGTGGTATTTAGACAAGTGTTTTTATTCATTTCATTCAAGTGATCATGATCATAAAGTAAACATGTCTTCAATCACACATATTTCATTTATACATTTTTAGAACTTTTTTTATATTTACATTTATACTTTTTTAGTAACTTTTTTATATTAACATTGTATTTCTTGGACTTTGTCAATAAGATGCAAATCTTCGGACAATAAAGTATATTTTGATTGATTGATTTGAGAAAAAATAAACAAATGTAAAAGAGAGGTGTATGATAGTGCCCTCACAAATAGTAAAAATGTTTCAAAAACTGCCTGGAAAATAGTAAATAAGATCAGAGGAAAATTCACTTTCAGTAGTGAAAGCACGTGCCTTACTGCGGATAAATTCAGTGAATATAATTCCACAATGGTTGACAATATTATTGAAACAATACCTCCCACCGATCTGAGAGGGGAGAAAGAACACATACAAGAACGAAATTTTAAGACTTTTGAGAACCTACAATATCAGTTCGAAAACAATAAAACTCGTCCCTGAAATATTAGCAGAACCTCTTACACATTTGATGAATATCTGCCTGGTAAAGGGAGAATTTTCATCACACTTAAAACTGGTGTGAGCAAGCCCTAGTCTATAGAAAGGTGATGCTAATAATTGTGACAACTACAGATTTATAACAATAACTTCTATATTCTCAAAAATAATAGAAGCTATTTTCAAGGACACATTAACTAACTTTTTAGAAAAAGGAAAACTTGATGATAATCAGTACGGTTTTCGTTCTCTCGGATCAACCTCTCAAGCTGCCACCGATATAGTGCACACGATAGTCAAAAATCAATATGTAGGGATACATACACGTGCAATCTTATGTGATCTGTCAAAGGCATTTGATAGTATTTCTTATATTTTGTTGAAAAAACTCGACAAATATGGAATACGCGAAACAGCATTAGATCTCATTAAGTCATACCTAAAAGAGAGACAGCAGTATGTATCACTAAATACCAAGACATCAAGAACTATAGAAGTCAAACATGGGGTGCCTCAGGGCTCAGCGCTAGGTCCCCTATTGTTCATCATTTACATCATCATCATCAATATTTATTGATACTGATGATATTTTTATGTATGCAGATGACTCTACCCTTTTGTTACAGGATAAAAACTTAAGCGTGATAGAACATAAGTCAAAGGAAACTATTGAAAATGAAAATCTTTTCAAATTCAAACGTTATGCCCCTAAACAAAAATAAAACAAAGAACACCACTTTCACAAAAAATCGGCAAGCGCTCGACGATGAAACAACAATTGAGCTACTGGGTTTTCATGTTGATGCTCAACTGAATTGGAAAGTACATATAAAAGAAATTCAAAAAAAGCTATCCACGGCTCCATTTGTTTTGAGAAATCTCATGGAAGTATTATCTAGCGAAGTATTGAAGACTGTTTACTATGGCATGGTACGATGCCATCTTGTGTATGTGGTTCTATTGTGGGGAACAAGCAATATTGAAGGGTTGGTGCAATCAACCCTTCAATATTGTTTGATTTTCTGGGGATCATCAGCACATATCAACAAAGCTTTTATAGTCCAGAAAAAAATACTCCGTATAATGTTTAATACACCACCAACCACATCTTGCAAACCACTGTTCAAAAAAGCCAACATTTTAACTTTACCATGTTTATATATTTCTCAGCTCATATTGTATATCAAAGAAAATGAACAAACTTTTTCTAAGAATATCAACATACATTCATACAATACACGAAGTAAACTAGATATACATCATCCATTTTCACGTTTGGAAATTGCTCAACATTCACCCGAATACATAGGTGTAAAATGTTTGAGATGTCATTGGGAACTCTCCGCTCTTCATCCGAAAGCCAATTATTTTTGTCTTTGAGTGAAAATTTTGTTGAAATTTCAGAATTGATTTTTTTATAACTTTCATCAACGCTACTATTAGTACTACTCAAATTTTGCAATGAAGGTCAATTCCAATGTTATGATGCACTCTTTTGTTATATTGATTGGTGATTGTAGGAAAAATAGTCAACCAATTGTAAAGATATGAAGTGAGAATTGCTTCTGAAGTCAACTTTCCAACGTCTTGATAACTCGTTTTGCAATTGCAGCCTTCTAGAGCTGAATGTTGAGTATTGATTGACATGGTATTACTCATTATTGATGAAAATTTTCAATTATGCAACTCGGTACCGTTATCAGATTATAAGTTCATTGGCACATACTCTGCATCTCTCAACACACTGGCCAAAGCTGCACTAACTGAATCAGCAGTTTTATTTTTCAATGGTCTTGCCTTACATACTCTTTATTATCGTCTTTCGACGGAGAAAATTTCGACTCGCCGGCTTATGTATTTCTTTCATAACCTGCCATTTCGCATCACTCATATTATTGCTTTATGACTTCTTTCAGATGATAAAGTTGAGGATTCAGTCATCTACTGTTCAGGTGCAGGTTTAATGACTGACTGTTAAACTTCAATAACTCGCTCAGTAATTTTGCAATTTGCAATTTTCTCATTGGTTGTATTATCTGACGTGTATTCTCTGCTCGTATAATAAATTCTTGGATATAATTCAGGGTTGACTCCTTGGCTTCTCTAATGTGATTGTCAACATATCCTATAGTGATGGAGTCTTTACAATGTAGAAATTCACCAATATTCTGCAACCGCCTATTCTGAATCTCATAATAACTGTATGATGTGAGAATGAATCCAATCCTCGATCTTTCTACAAGTGGTTTATTAACACCTCCTCTTTTACGACCAAATTTATCAATTGTGGTATGCATAGCTAGATCATCTGTGAATAACTGAGCCAGTTTCACATATTGTGCTCATAATACTGCGGTCAATAGACTAGTCCTTCATGTTATTCCTCAATTATGGCTAATATTTCATTATCGTGTCCGGTATATCCAGCCAGTCGTGAACTCCAAAGTGATCGAAGGAGAATAATCTATTCTGCGAGTTTATTTCAATCTATATGGTTATTCCTGATATATTTTTTTGAGTGTATATTTTGATCATGCCAGCACTTTCTCTACTGGGGTTTGGTACTGGCTTTCCATTGGATAATAGTGTTGAGATTTTTTATTTATATTTTGCTCAATTATTAGATAAAATAATTGAAAGACATATAGAGACATTTTCTGTTCATATGCCGCCTTCGTTAATTTGAGTATATCACCATAAGTGGTCATATCGGAAAAGAGGATATTTCCCGATAGTACTTTCATAAATATCAATTTATACAGTTTTAGAGTGCTTAAATAAGAAGCAATAGTTTTACCATTTTTCTTGAACACAATTTTCTCATCGATAAATTTCACATCAGCAACACCCACTTGTGAATTTCCCATTTCAGTGTTCATGTGTACTCCAAAAATTGTATTGTAAGAGAAATTTCCTGATACTAACTTTTGTATATGCTTTTGCACCTGATCGCCATTCTCAAATGATTAGTTGATTCTAAATCTGAAGCTGTCGATTGAGAGGTTTGAAGATCCTTTGAAGAGGACCCTTTTTGTTTCAACTCAGTTTCAATTATAGTTCTGGCGATGAATGGTGTAACTCTTTGTTTTCTGCATCACTTGATTCATTTGATATGTTCCTGCAGTATTGGCAGATATGACTTTCAGAGGTGTTATTATTGGCTCATCTCGAGTGCTGATTGATCACCTAGGCGACTCGTCTTGATATAATTGAATTTTTTTCGAACGGCATTCGTGGCTTCAGCTAACTTTTATCTTGAAAATATTTCATCATCATTTATTTCCTCCATGATGTATTCACTACAAAAATGTGAATAATGAAGTTTCATGTACGCTATCTAGCACTCGAATGATTCAATTATTTCAAGAATGGCAAGGATATATGAAAGCATTGAATTTTTTTCGATAACGTCCATCTACTACTTCTCGATCCTTATCACCTACTACACCTATTACAACGATAAATTTACGCTCCACAATAACATTACTATTACCCAGTTTATATGAATCTAAATAAGTTAAAATTAGTATCAAAGTGAAGTTAGTGAAGTGTTTTGTGTAACTGTGCTACATATAAATTCAAAAAGTTACGTGAATAGTAAATATAACGCTCAGATGATTGTATATTTTCAGTGACAAGTTATAGAAAATAACAAAAACACCTGGTTCACAAAAAGCAACGTCTCCTTATCTGTGTATCAGCTATTTGTTTGTATTTTTATCTGTAGTTTTTTCTTTGGGTGATTTCTCTGAACTTTTTTACTTCGAACATGTCAAACAGTTGTTTCAAATTCGAAGTTGAATTTGAGGAAAGGAGACCCATTCATACCAGCTCAGCTTGCTCTAAATTATGCCCCAGTGAATTGAAATGTATACAGTTGAAAAGGAGATCACTACAGTTTCTTTGTGAAGAATGTAAATCCGGTCTTCGTCAAGTTCCAGCTCTTATTAAAGCTATTCTCGACCTGAGAAAGGAAGTTGAAATGAAAATGTTTAAGCCACCTATGCCTCGGAATAGCGTTGGTGAAATAGATAGAGAAGAAGTGATTTCTGAAATGCTTGAGCGTCAAAATCGTGCATCAAACCTCATCATGTTGAACATTAATGAATCGCAATTAAAGACTCAGGCTGAAAGAATCTCACAAGATACAGAAGCTGTTAAAAAAGTTCTTGAAAATTTTAATGTAAATAAAAATAATTTGAAACTGTTCAGATTAGGGAAAGCATTAGCAAACAGAACCCGTCCTATCAAAGTTATATTACA
>WOGP01006969.1:0-12045 GCA_015342065.1 Leptinotarsa undecemlineata
CCCCTAAGTTACGGGATACGGGGTGGATCACAATGGAAAATAGACGGATATTGAATGCTGCTAATTTATATAATGAAACGCCTCCTTATCTGTACAGACAAATCACTTTTCGTACTGATGTTCACAATCTGAACATCAGATTTAAGGGTACCCTGACCCTACCTAGTTTTAAAACTGAATTTTTCAAGCCATCTTTTAGCTATAATATATGCCAAGTGATCAACCTGTTACCAAAAGAAATAAGAAATTAGGAACTTTCTGTTTTACGGAAACTCCTTCTATTCGAAAGCCAACTTCAAGTATAAACTGCCCAACCCTATACATTTTTCATCATTATGAGACCAGAATAAGTCTCAGTAATGGACGTCTTCTCCAGCATCTTAATAGATATTTCAACAATCCCAATTTTTTTTATGTGCTACTTTCTTTTTGTCTTAGCAACTGAGTTAAACTTCGCCTTTTGTTGTATGAGCAACTAGCTCATACAAAAAATATTTGTATGTAACTACAGCTGGGAAACAATAAAGACGATTATTAATATTATTTATAGTCAGTCTTCAAGTATGCCCACTTACTATAAGTTTTCTGCAAATATATAAATAATCGTACATTACTTTTTTAAAGTCTTGCTGCTTTCCCATCCCTACCCCACCAACTCCTTCTTCCGAAGTTAACAACGAGATTTCCAATTTCAATCCTCGTCCGTGGAGTAAATAGATCCAGCGAACGTGCGATGACTTTGTGAAAAAGATTGTTTTCTCACCGCTCTCATAATGGACTCAATATATCGGACCGACGTCTACGTTGCTTATTAGATCGGCCATTGTGCCGTATGAAATGCCGTCGTCGAATTTGATACTTTCGACTGTTTCGTCGAGAAAATATCCGGTTGACATTTTGATCAGGCGTTGATATTCATTAAACGTACGCTCTGTTTCGTGCGCCAAAAATGACAGCCTTCTTCATTTGTCACGCTAAGACTTCTGTTTTGGAGATTCGACCAAGGACAAGGACTCCAATAAACACAATAACTCCCGTGGGTTGAGCTACCTATCGGGCGCGTCCTCAGGTGGCGGATAGGGGAACGGCCAAGGGACTGAAAGCCGTGTTCGGGAAGCCAATGTGGCCTTAGGGACGGGGTCAGCAGAAATAAGTAGGATGAGGGAAAATAAAACTCCCCAAAAGCCTTTGCAAAACATGCCAGGCTGGACAAAAGTGCTCATCTCAATCTAAGGTGGCCGGGGATGAACAGAAATGTCCTTCCCAATCTACCTGAAACTGGACATAGCAGATTGTAATACAAAGGCCAAGGCGGAAGCGCATTTGCGGCGCCAAAGCCAGAAGGAGAAAGAGAGCGAAGGAGGTAGGAGTGGCAGCAACTATAATTGCACTCTCCTCCTACACCACTCCACCTTCAACAGCAAGGGCACTTCCTGCGGTGGGCGCCAAGAGCTTGCCTTGGATAAAGGCAAGAATCCGGCTGCCCCTGCAGGAAAGCTCCCTTACTTGTGCACCTTCACGTAGAGAACCCCAACGACTGTAATGTCGTTGCACCTTCCAAAACCTTCACGGAGGCGACCGTGATGTCGCCTAGTGACCTGTCCAACTTCCTGGAAAGGACAGGATGGACGATGACCTAGGAGGACAACTGCACGGGATGATGTACAATAAGTCACATGTGGCCTAAGTGCTGTGAGTCTACATTCATCCTCCCTACTCTACGAATACAGAACACAACAACCATTGCGACAGAGTAGTATGGATAAAATATGTAGAGTTCGAATAGAAAATCCCAATATTTTATTTGTTTGCCTCATCTTTACGGCCAATATTCGTGTCGCCAGAAGCTGAGAAGTCTACGACAAATTTAGTCTTGCTCTGATGGTCGAGAAGAACTCCATCAGGCTTATTCGCTTGTATAAGGCAAGTTTCTGAATGAACCGTAACCGCAACCGAAATTGTATTTTTATTAGAAATATCGGCTAGAATTGAATGAATTTTCGTTTCGAACTCTTACCCCAGAAACAACTGACACGTTTCCTTAAAATGCAACGTCGTTAACCTTCACCAGCGAATAATCACACATCCCAAAGAAAAAACAATAAAATGCCCCTTCAAAATTCCCATAAAACACCATGTCTTCCATCTCTTCGTTGGCGACCAATGAAACGAAAATCGATTTCCATTTCCTTTATTGCTTTCCCTAATTGAAAAGTAATTCAGTGTAAACAAATCTCGTGCGATCGTAAAAAGTGATCGAATCTCCCAAAAATCTTTATTCTTATTCCGTTGAGCTACATTTAGTGTCATTCGATGTTTCCGTGGGCAACCATGCGAGGTTAGTTTTCTTATCTGGCGTAAGCCCTTCGAATTCGTACTGAGAATGGATTCCTGTGCGATGCCATGTATACGGATATTGCACAAATGCAGTCTGTGTGTTTGCTCTTCGAAGCTCTTAAGTACTCCTACGATAGTCTGGAGATGAACAACCGTATAGGGAAGGACAGTTTACGGTCCAGTGAAATCTGTTACGTCTTATGGCCGAGACGGAAATCGATAGTTCGAGGAAATCGGGGTTGGCAACCACAACAAATTTCCTGCAGAAGAAGTAAATTCCCACTTGCAACGCCACCAGTGCTTAAATTATTTCCGAAAATGTTTTTGAGGTCACAACAAATCAATCAAATTAATCGTGAGAAAAAAAATGTCTATGGATAATTCAAGCACTCATATTCAGCAAGCATATTGAGATTCACCGAATTAGAAAGCAGAAATGGAACCTCTTGCGTGAAATGAATCCAAAACGCGTAGTGGTGTCAAACACCAGAGCTACAACACCTTTATTGACGCGAGTTTCATAAACCAAGTTGGCATCTTCAGTAGCCTAGTTCATCTCCTAGAACAACAATGTATAGTTTTCAGCTCATGCGACCTGAAGAAATCAAAGATCAGTTTGAGTTTTGGATGGTTTCCAGGTTTTGCCGTGGTCTTCTTTGGTAATGATTTTCAAATGTTTCGACTGCAACTGCGGCAGTCATCTTCAGTAGCGTGGGTGAAGTACTCTTCTTGACATGTCAACTGAAACAAGAAGAGTACTTCGACCTTGCAACTGAAGATGGCCTCATTCCAAGCGGTAGATTGGGGTAAACACTTCTGTTCATCCCCAGCTACATTCCTATAAAGATCTAAAGATCGGTTTTGTTGAGTCTAGGTTCTAGAAGATTTCGAAGAAGATAATGACAATAATAATAATTACGATGATGATGGTTCTTCTTCTTCAACAACATGGCTTGTCAGGATGGTGTCTTCAACACCTTAGTCTACTGCTGTCGCGTTATGGGTACAGGGGTTCTTGACACAAGGTGCAGGACCTGTTACAAACCTTAATAAACTTGCTGTCAACAAAAGCCTCATATGTTATCTCAGTCAATATCCATAGACATAACACGGCCCTGAGAGTGCTTTATACTAATGTGACCCTGGAAGATATTGAATCCGTTTTGGAGACCAAGAAGTGCCGCATTTATTGGAACTATTCGTTTCCCACCCTCAGGTTCATTCATTCAAGCTAATATGTCTGATGTATAGTCGCTCATTATCTTATTTTACATGTGCAGGATATAATCAAAATTTTGTTTTCGTTTGAAAGTCCTATTATGACCTAACATTATGTGTGGCATATAACGTTCAATCAATCAATATATGCTTTATTGTCCGGATTAGTATCTTATTGACAAAGTCTTGTAAAAAAATGAAATGCATGTCATAAAACATATAAAAAACAAAATACAGTACATGACATAAAATATAAAAAATATAAACATAGCAATTTCACAAATAAAACATTAAGAAGACAGATGAGTTTAGGGGACATTGAAAAATCAAGTAGAATTTACAGTTACCATAGTAGATTTCATGGATCGAATAATAAGCTTTTTGGATTAAAAGCTCTTCAACTGTACTTAAGAACTTTTTGATACCTTTGAATGGTAGAAAGTTCATTATATACTTTAAGACTTTAAGAAATCAAAGAATGCTGAGTCAAAGTGAATTTTGGAATAGGTAAGTAAAGCACATGCTTCTATCTGATGTTCTTACAATTTGTTCCGGGAGTGTATATGCCAGTTTTATTTTTATGAATTGAGCATACTGTTTTCATTATGTATAAACAGGTGACACTTAATATTTTGTAGCTGATGAATGAAGGCTTGCAGTGATCTCTCGGCTTAGACTTTGTAAGGTATCTCAAAGACCTCTTCTGTAGCAAAAATATCATATTCTGTAACTGTAAATCACAATGGCCCCCAGGAAGCTATTCCATAGCGAATATGAGATTCGATCAATGCAAAGTAAACCATTCTAGCTGTAGTGTACCCTAGTTCATTCGATACTCTTATCACTCTAATAGCATAACATCGTCTAGTATACAAATCAAATATCCACCACGGCTTCCCTGGTTGGGGTGCATCCGAACTCCATCGCGCAAGAATCAGACTGAATTTGGTCGGTGGCATGATAATAGGGGAGCCCAAGCGGGGATTTCTGGATTTACCAAAGTCCGGCAGATTAATATACAGGGAGATACCTTGTATCCGGTTAAGTACCCCCACCAAATTTGAGCCCCATATATAAGGCCGTCTGTGAGAGATAAAGGATGATTACCTGCTAAAAAGTGTATATTCCAGTAATATGACAATTTGAGAGTGACTTAAAGAAGGGGAAGGGCAGAAAAAATGTAAAAAAAATTACGTCATTTCGACATTATCGAGCGTAGCTAACTTTTTTATTTTGAGGGAAATAATTCAAGGAAAACGAAAAATATATAATCTGACGATTTCCGCAAACCGAAATAACAAAAATTCGTCGATAAAATTTGATGCGTGCATCTGTGTGATATCTATATTTCCCCCTCCGAGTTTCTATTTCTCTATTCTCTATTCACTTTTTCTCTATATATTACTCTTTCACTGTCCCCACTTTGAATTCTGTTGCCATGAAGCCATCACAGCTGATCACAGACACTCGTTCGTGATGAAGATGATGCTTAATTAATCAATTAATTAATGGATGTAGCCGTTACTACGTGGTAGGAAATCATAATGAAGAAAAGAGAACTTGAACTTTCTATGTTTTTTACCACTTTTATTTGTAACTAACGTTACTGCAGTTTCGTCCTATAAGGACATTTTCAAACTTATATATTGTATGAGTTTGAAAATGTCCTTAAATATCGTAATTATATATAGGTAAAAACATAAGACACTTCAATTTATCTTTTCTTCATTAACTGATCAATTGATTATAAAAAATTTAACTATTTTGAGGATTCTTCAAAAATTATTTTCTCATAAATACCAGTGTTCTACTTAAAAAACATACACTTATTTATTTGCATGCTATGTCCTGAGCTTTTCAATTAATTAAGTTCAATAAATTTAAAAAAATATAAAAAAATATTGTTTTTGTCAGATTAAGCGAATCCCTCTAAATAGTTGTCAGATTATGAGACAGCACGTCTAAAACATGAAGATGAACCAAATATATCTTAATCTAACGCGCTTGAGTACTTCAAAATGGCGAATTTTTCTTTGCACATTATAATAATCGTAAGATTATTGAATGAGAGCGTTTTTTGTTGCATTTAACACCCCCTTAGAAAATGACGCGCTCGATTTAAATTGTTTTTCTTTTCACTTTTCACCCTTACGTACAACTGCCCACATCATGCAAACGATCAGATTAACATACCAACATTATTAAAAATACGTAGGACATTCATGCCATCAATAGCTGACGCGCTCGAGTATGCTCATGCAAAAGTATTTTTTTACATATTTAAAAATCTATAGCCGCTTCCCCCACCGATGAAAAGGTATATATTATATTAATTTTTTTTCTTCTTACCATCTGAGCTTTGCAACCTAATATGTCTCAATGACGCTCTAGTAAATTCCCATTTTGCATCGTGGGCTCCCTTGCTATGAGTTGTGTTGTTTGTCACTTATTCGCTTACACCAGCAACTTAAAGGAACCTCAAAAAAAAAGTCTAACGGAGTAAAATCGCACGATTTTGATGGTCGGTTCACATCATCTCCACGTAAGATGACCATGCCCTCAAATTGGTCGTGCGGAATATGCAAAGTGATATGTCGCCGGTGTCCAAATCACCCAATTTAGGCCATAGAAAGTTGGTGAACATCGACCAATAGTGCTTGTCGCTGACAGTGATGACCTGGCTAACGTCGTTCTCTAAGAAATATGGACCAATGACGACGCCAGCTCAAAATCCAAACCAAACAGTGACGTTTTAGGAATACTTTGGACGCTCTTGGATCCCATATGAGTTGGTTTCGTCCCAAATTCGAGAATATTGTTAGTTCACGTACTTATTCATCCAGAAATGAGCCTCATCACTGAAGATGAAAATATGGTCAGGTATCAACTGCTCCAGAGCCCATTAAGCGAACTCACGTCATTATCTATGGTCGTTATGGTGAATTTTATACAGGTGCAGGCCCAAGTCACGATCCTAAATTCGCCAAGTTGTGGTCTGTTGAAGGTCGAGTTCTTGTGAGCGACGCGAAATCGACTGTCTCGGATTCTCCTGCCCACTCTCATAGACAACGGCGATGTTTTCGGCATATCTTGCGTTTCGTCAACGTATCGGTGTTGGTCAATCGTTTACTGAACCAATGAACTCAAATCTATGCCGGCTTACCTCACTAAGGCAGAAGTCTTAAGGGGCGTCCACACTATGCCGATCGACAAGGTCGAACGACATAGGTGAAAGGTGATAGGTGATAGGTGACAGGTGATAGGTGACCACACTGCTGTGTGGACGTATTGCATCTGTCGACTGTGAGTAGTTGAGTGAGAAAAGAGTGAGTGAGAAATATTCTTAATGAAATTATATTTAGTGAAACAAGCAAAACAAAAACAAAATGAGTGATGAAGATACTCTTGTTGCTGCTGCTACTGCCATTTTCATGTCCGCGCTTGTAAACCAACATGTACATCATTCCAGGAGGATTTGGATTCGACCTAGTCTTGTTAATGGGGAAAAAAGTACAGTAAAACTGAATTTATAAAGGATTCATTGTTGGATGTAGTAGATCCGTTAAATTTAGAATACAGATGCAATGCTGGATTTTCATTCGACAGTCGAAAAATTCCATTTCATTCGGGTTACATTCGACTCAACATTTGTCGATCGACTTAGTCGACCGCTGTCGATCGTCACCTTCGATATAGTTTAGACGCGTCTCTGCCCGACAAATACAGAAAGCTGTTATTCCTGACTCACTGCGCTTGCTGAGGGCACATGATTCTCTCCTTATCGCGATATCTGGTTTGATATGAATGTGCAATTTTCTATTTGTTCTCACCTCTATATTGCTGAACTAGGATGGTTCGACCAAATAGAAGACCTCATGCATTGTTTTATCTGTGATTGATCCTTTGGTGTCCGATATCAACCTGCTTGATTCAAGACACAAATCAGATGTTTTGATAAGCCAAGGTTTTCAAAGATTTAAAAGGTTTTCAAGACGCTGTATATTCTCTTTCGTTTATTCAATCCTAAACCACATGCTCAAAAAAACAAACTCTGTAGATGATAATTTCCTACAGATTACAAATATGAAAACGGAAACTAAAACTGGTCGTTCTGAAAATATACTATATATAATTCCGAATTGATAATTGTGAACACAATCAAATTTCAATCAAAAATACATCTTCGTGAATATTCACTCCGTTCCACCTTTTGGGAGATTCCGTACCTTGAGATTGCTCGCTCTATCTCTTCTGAGGATAAGATATGATCCTGCAGTTAATGAACGCAGGACATAACCAAGTGTTAGGACGTTATCGTTGCTAAAAGGTAGTTTCGTTGACAGTTGTTCTTGGCAGACTATTTTCGTCGAGATTTATGTGGACCAGTTAAAACTTTGTTCAGGAGTAGGTGTGCCTTTAGAGTCCCCGAATACCCTGAGAACTTTATAAGGCGCCATAAATATGAAAGGGCGCAATAAAAAAGTGTTATATAGTCTGGAAGGTGAGGGGTTTTCCGTTTGGAGTAGTTTTATGATAAAAAGTTGAAAATGAACGGAGGCTCGTACATCGACAGTGTATAATGTGTCGTAAAAGGAACGAACTAGGAAAGCAAAGTTTCGAGAAGGAAACTCCTGATCATCGTTGGGAACTTTTATGGCGTCGACTTGTGTGTTTTCTATGGTCTCTGGTGAATTTACGAGGATTTATGATAGGTATTTCAACCTATATTTCACTACCGCCCTTTCTATATATTGTGTTCGATAAACAAGGTCTATCGATGTGAGGGATTGGAAACTTTACCTTTACCTTTAACAAACAAAAAAAAATTCGACTAATATTTGATGGCCATACATGAGAGTTTGAAGCATCCTGACTGTGACTTCATCAAGAATTTTCCCACGTAAAGATTTTGATTTAGAGTTATTTTTGCTTTATACAACAATTTTCACAAATTATAGGGAAATATGAGATCAAAATAAGAAAAAACAATAGGTATATTTTGAGGATAACAGATTTTGTTTACAATACATATGAAAAAACATTCAAATGAAGTCTTTTGTGTATTAACTTTTGGCAAATTTTCACTTTCGTTTATATGTTTCATCGTTTTCCCTCGAAAGGAAACAACAATAATCCCCCATAATTACTGTATCCCACCTGCCTTGGTAACGTTGCTCCATTGCTAGATGTATTGGTGAAACCTTTGCCCTTGTTCGTCACTGACAGTAATCAAATTTTCTGAGGAAAAATTCAAATGGGAGTGCAAGAAATGGATTTTGAGAGAAATGCGACATCCCATTCTGCAATAGTTTTCAAGTAGTTCTCCTACAAGTGTTTTGTAATTTTCTACTTTCTTGTTCCCTAAAAACTCCAAAACAATTCTTTTGAAAGAACACCACACAGCTGATTCAACGATACCTAATTTTTGTTCAAACTTAGTAGTTTTGTAATTTGTAGTCCAACAAATATACTTTCCATGAGCTTTGCATCACTTAATTTTGGAAAAACATGTTCAAGATATTTAAACACATCACTTTGTTTGTCTAATGCTTTTACCACATTTTTCATTAACCCCAGTTAAATGCGTAATGGAGGTAACAAAACGTTTTGGGGTTGTTCGAATAAATGGGGTGTTCTTCTTTGACTCTCGGGAAAATAAGGACCGTTTTCTCCTGGCACATCATGGGAATCTGCCTGGTCATCATACATTTCCAAATCATCTTCCCAATTTGCCGGGGGAACTGGTTAACCTTCTCCATGAAAAACCGGCCTTCTTGCAGAAGGAATATCCAGATAAATAATTCTGTTTGCTGTTTCTTGAAAAACCAGACACTTTTGTCATGCAAAAGTAACAGTCGTTGTAATGATTTGTTGTTTCTCACCAAATCATTGGAACTGCAAAAGGCATAGAGGAGCGTTTGCCATTTAACCAGGTACTTAGATTTGCTGTACAGATTTGGCAACATACGTGAGTAGTCCAATCCCGATTTTGATCACCACCATCCAAAATACTTAATGGTAAGCTACTTTGGTCATTTGATTAATTGAGCGTTTCTGCGATTCAGGAGTAAACTGACTACATACATACCAAAAACTATCTGCGGGATTAACGCAGCCATGTTTCTGTACTTTTGCGTTTACAGGAGTCAACAGTCAACTTATTTTATTTACAACAACACTAATATAATACTCTTAATATTCGCGTGTTTGCTCATCTCGCTTCTCTAATACTAACTCACCACTACTCGCTTTAAACCGATATTGATGATCTGATTGTCAGCCTGCTACTTTTATAGCGCATTTCTGGTATTTTCTGGAAATTTCTGAGTATCGGAAGTTCGAGAAGCGACATTACAAGTCTCACATACAGCGGAAGCAGATTTGAATACTGGGCAGAGCCGCTGTGTTGCCGGATTTTAAACAATTTCCTCAATTTAGGGGAAAAGCAAATTAGGAATGTCGTGTTCATTAAATTTTTGTAAAAAAAATCAAAACTCAGAAATCTTACGTGTTATGAAATTTTAAAGAACTGCTTTTGGCATTACAGTCGTAAATTGGCTGTAAACTAGTGTATTTATACCGAAAATTCTGGGTGTCCCATTTGAAAAAAATATTAAAAAATGTATCTGCACGCCTCTGTATTTTTGACAGCATTTTATCAAAATTTAGTAATAAGTACACAACTTTTACATTTCACTTTTTTTTCAGTAGGCAATAATAACGATGATAAGGGGTGGGTAATTTATAGTGAATAACCCTGTACCTTGATTACCTGATACCTAAAAATTGTCCGTCTAAGCAAGCCAGCAGGTAGACATGCGTTTTTTACATAACAGTATTCAATCATCCACATTCCTTTGCCAGAAAATACGTGACGTCTAGTGGACCTGAGATCTTACTCTGATAGTTTTTTGGATAAAAACTAGGCTGTTATCATGCCTAGGCCACCGCATTCACCAAATTTGGCTCCCTGCGACCTTTTCCTGTTCTCAAAACGACCCTAAAAGTGCATATCAGAAATGTTTCGAGGATTAGAAAAACGCTGGTACAAGTGAGGGAGCCTACTCTGAGGGAGACTACTCTGTGGGAGACTACTCTTAAGTCGACAAAATAGATACCTAAACCTCATATACGAGAGCAAATAGAAGACATGTAATGTGTAATTTATCTAGGACATCATTCCCAATTATGATGAAAATACGAATATCCATCATCACAATGACACCGAATTCAATCAAAAGCCCTTGTCATTTTCCATTCTGTTACGTCTCGTAACGACAAAAACTCGATCTTTTTCCGATAAAGTGGCATCTTTCCAATCTCCAGTGCACAAGCCCCGATATGAAATATGACCAGTTTCTCGAACTTAAAATATATAGCGCTGATTAAGTCTGGCGAATCGAACGCAATTTCTCAGTTGTTGAAAGTTGCTTTCAATAATAAATCTCTGTCGATTAGTTTTCTTCAGGAACGCCAAACGGATTTGAGCCGATTCGACGAAAGTTATATCGGCAAGGAAGGCGGAAAACGAGGGGGCAGAGAGAGAGGAGAGCGGGCTTTCAGCTGGAAAACGAATCAATCCCGGTATCGTGAAAGTTTCCTTTTGTAAATAATGCATTAATCCTGTCTTGGTGGTACCTTGTTTTATGTAGACAGTTATCGCGAACTTGCCATCATCGCCGCACCCTAGAGGTCTCCAGTGAAGGCCGGAGAGTTATGGCAATGTCTCGACTTGCTATTGCATTTGATAAAGATGCCTATTATAACAAGAAAAGATTTTTGAAGACAGTTTCGTCAAACATTTACGTCTGAAATTCAAAATTTTTTAAAAATAATTTCAAAAAAGAAAATTTTTTCCCTTCTACTTCTCCTTCTTGATGTTAACAAAATATATTTTTCTTTCATGTTTATACGAAAATAGCTGTTTCGACAGGCTTTTTTCTATCAGTTTGTGTCTGAAAGTTACTTCTTTGCAGGACCATATACCATCAATACACATCAGCAATTGATAGAGGCCAAAAGAAGTTTTTAAAATTTCTTACTTTTAGAATGACCGGAACTTATCCTCCAAAAAACTGTGATTACCCTGATCTGCTATGCAGATTTGACTTTGTAGCCTTAGAAAAAAGAAGAAATCAGGCATCTGTTTTACTTCTATATAAGATATTGAATGACAAATTGGATTGTCCTGTACTATTATCAGAAACTGATATCTTTGTTCCAAGAATATCTTCTAGGCACATCAATACTTTTTATGCAAAAAGACACGAACTAACTCAATGTTGAAAGCACCAATCAATCTGATGTGTCGTAATGCGAACAAGCTCTCTACTAACATCGATATTTTTTGTTGCAGTATTTGTGAAATTGAAAATAAGTCTCGTGCGTACCAATAAGTCATTTATGTTTTTTATATCAAATAGTAATTATCTTATGTCAAATAGTACTAATCCTTCAAGTATGTTAGTTTTGCTCTGTAAATGGGAAACT
>WOGP01006970.1:0-12045 GCA_015342065.1 Leptinotarsa undecemlineata
TTCCTTGAAAACCCATGATTATGATCAGCTCAAAAATGTTCATTCCTTCTATTGAAAATACCATCCCTCGTAAATTTTTATTCGTCGCTGCAAATTATTTTTGACAAAAATTCCCGATCTTCCTGTGTATGAATCAAAAGGGATTCACAAAAATGCATTCTATGTTCGAAGTCTTCTGCTTATAGAGCTTGAACTTTGGTAAATTTATACGGATGCACTTCGTGATTTTTCCAAATTTGTTGTACTGAAGCATGTGATATACCTAAATCTTTTTCTCCACTGCGAATGGAAGCTTCTGGATATGCATAAAAATATGCCTAAACGGTAACAGTATTGTCCTTATTTGAAGTAACCGGTTTTGGTAATGTTGAAGGCGCTTTTAACATGGAGTTAAGGAAATTATTTTGTAATCTTACAAACTTCCTCTCGTTCATTGGTGTTAACTCAGGATACATTTGGTCTGCAAGTTCCGGCAATGATTTGATCACACTGTCCGTGTATAATAAATAATTTCATAAGAACTTCGTTTGAATAATCAATATTTCCATTAATTTTTGGCGATTTTTTGAAACACCGTCAATAACCATTGATCATCTCCACTCTCTGAGCTATATACAAAGTGGACCAAATTGGACATTTTTAAGGGAAACTACTGTTTTCAAACTAGATAGATAAAAACTGATTTCTGTATCTGAGAAACAAATTTCATAACAGACACAATGATGAAAACCACATATCGATATTTTTCGTCGTTTCTAAGTTACAGCATGTTTTTCGAGAATGTGCATTTTCGAAAAGTTGCTGTGAGTTTTTTCTTGACAAAAATTTCCTGTTTCTATAAAAACATTTTCAAAATATTTCAAGAAACTTATTCTTTGAAATGAGATATCAATAGTTATTGGAAGAAAACTATTTTTTAATCAAACAACCTGTTTATTCCTGCATATTTCAATCAAGCTCAAAATTATTTTTCCAAAAATGTAGCAAACTTGATGTTTTGCTAGTCAACATTGAAATACAGAGCTTTTAGCTTTTTTTATGTATGAGAATTATGAAAAATGGGATATGATAGTCTGTTTTATACAAAACGGGAAAAATCCAGTAGCAGCAAGTAATTTTTTTCACAAGAGGTGTGCAGAGAAAAGACATATTCGCAGGATTACGACACAACCTAAGAGGCAAAATTATATGAATTAAATAGGAATAAGAAGTTGGGAAAATATAATTCCAGTACATCAACGCGCAATTTGAAAATATCAACAGGCCTACCTAGAAATGACGTTAGGAAGATTTAGAAAAAACAAATTCAAGCCATACAGGATCAGAGGGGTTCATCAACTCTGACCACGAGTTTTTTGCAACCAAGCAACCAAGTGTGTATTTTTTGTTGGATTGTATTTGGACATACGAAGTTTATGTGAACAGTGTCGGCATTTTCCACCGCTACAATTTTTTACTTTGGCACAACAAACTCCTCGTTCTTCTGTGGAGCAGAGAAGTCAAGAAATATTTAGATTCAGTGTGTGAGCAGGTGTTTTGAGGGGTAGAATTATCGGCCCGTTCGTTTATAATGGAACTGTCACATCTCAGAAGTATTCAGAAATTTTAAGGCAAAATATATAACTGCTTGTTGATGAATTGCCAATAATAGAGTTTAGAAAACATTTCCTTCATATCAAAAGTACAATTATTAAATGTGCATTGCATGAATGATATGTTCCTTCAACTATTCGGTACAGCAGCCGAATTTTCTTGTGTTGAAATATTTTTTATAACATGGATACAACTGCCATTGATGTACCTTGTCGCAAATCGGGTGTGGGTATTATTTCAGCACTGCCAAACGTTCTAAAGACTCTATTGGCTATTTCTGTCCTGTGTGCTACCGATTCATCAACATAGCCTTCAGCGACCGTTGATGACTTCCAACCTCCATGTTTCTTAAGTGTCATCAAGTCTCCCTCAGATTTAGCTAAAATTGTAGCAGACGATCTTCAAAATGAATGATCTGTATATGAATTGGCATCTTCAAGTTAAAGAAAATTAGCCACTGCTTCAGATACCTCATGAAACTGATTGCCACCCACAACCTGGTTGTACATTTTCCATTGCGATATGCATAAAACAGGCGGCGATCCTTTGCTGCTGCTGGACGAAGGACTATGTACATTCGGTAAAATTTAATATATTCTTCAGTAACTATAGATCTCCTGTTTATATCATTTTTTGTTTGCTTGAGTTTCACAATTAATAATATTCCCGAATCTTTAATATCATCTAATGTTATCTGGCTGATTTCACAAATTCAACAACCTCCTACAATCCCAAATACAACAGAAACCTTGGCCATTGAATAAAATTCACCGGGAGCATTATTTAAAAAGTCATTAATATCTGTACTCTCAAATATCAGAGCTTTCTTGGGCTTTTAACCTTTCCTATTTTGTTTCAGAGATGTAATTGGTTTAAAATATTTTGAAATGTCTACATTATTATTGGATTGTAACATACTTTTAATCATTGAATAATTCGACCACACTGTTGATGGCTTTTGTTGTTGTGTCAGTTCCGAAAAATAAACGAATAACACCGTCTCCGAGAAAGAACTGCATCTTTTTCAACTTCCATTCCATGAATCTTGAATACGCGGTTTCATAAATTTTCCGCGATTCAGCTGGCAATATTTTTTGTGACGCTACTTTCGCTGCTTTTACTAACACCGGTGGAGTCAGAGAAAATTTGGAATTAAACATTTTTCAAAATTACTACTGACCACTAATTTCGCAATTTTCAAATCACAGAATTGAATTGAAAAATATTTGATTTTCTATTGATTGGTTTCCCAGCAACGCTCTAAGTACAACAGCCTGCCTGTTTGAAAATTCAAATTTCAGTTGATAATTTTCTGACATTGACATATTGTAATGATATGTTTTTTTTCAATATTAAATCGTCGTTCTTCCCGTCACAGAAAAAAATTGTGTATTATATACGGGAAAATATTAGATTTTAAGCTCTCCCTTCGCTTCGCGTCGGGACAACACAACCTTGAGCTGAAATCTAATACTTTTTTCCCTTGTATGAAAAATGACTGAACTATTTGTTTTTATGAGTTCAATTCATTCAATTGTCGGTTAAAATAGATTTTACATTAAATAAAAATTATTCATTCATCATAACAAAACAATTGAAAATGTTGAAACATATCCCTCGTTAGCCAACCACTCAAAATCAAATTTTTTTGTGACTATTGAAAAAAGCATAGAAATGCAGAAATATATATGAATCACACATCTGAGATTCATAAGTCACTACCTTCTAGTTCAATCATAGATAAGCAACCTCTCAACTCCAGAGTTGTGTTCCAATTATTCTCAATCACCTTGAAAATTCATCTCATTCAAAATATGTTATCTAACGTCAAACTAGATCATTCAACAGACAGTTCATTTCAAAATATTTTCTAACTGGAAACAAGGATAAATAGATACATCGAATACGTTTCAATAATCATATCATGGATGTGTCATTATCACTATATATTTCGTAACAAGTTTTTTTGTTATATTTGTCTTTCTATCTGTCTAAAGAACTGAAAACTCACCGAAAGAATTTGCATTACCAATTCAGTGAATATTACTCTTCGGGTTTTTCCCCTCAAGTTATTCTCATTCCAAAATATTTCCGATATGATTCATAGAAAAAGTATAGTATTCTACTTACGAGGAATAAGTACTATTTGCTAGAATAATTCTGACGAGTAATTATCGGGTTTCGCACTCGTTGAATAATATATTATTGCGAGTTTTTTGAAGGAGAGGATACTTTTGATATATACGGGAATTTCCATTTTTCTCAAAAAATATTCTTTCATTCTCCAATTTTTTAAACTCCTTCAAAGTAGCCCCCGGCACACTTGTACCAACTTTTTTTCCGATCCTCGAAGCATATAT
The DNA here is from genome assembly GCA_015342065.1 of Leptinotarsa undecemlineata. Lineage (NCBI taxonomy): Eukaryota > Metazoa > Arthropoda > Insecta > Coleoptera > Chrysomelidae > Leptinotarsa > Leptinotarsa undecemlineata. The sequence goes on from WOGP01006970.1 coordinate 3,954, forward strand.
GATATGCACTTTTATATATGTCCTTGATTCGATTTTTATTTTTTAAATCGTCGCAAAACGTCGTCCTTTCATGAGTGTCTTCAATCTTAGGGACAGAAAAAAGTCGCAGGGGATCAAATGTAGTGAATACGGTGGCTAAGGCATAATTACGGTTTTGTTTTTGGGCAAAAAATTACGAAAAAGCAATGACCAGTGAGCAAGTGCATTATCGTGATGCAGAAGCCTTGAATTGTTTCTCCACGATACCGGACGATTTCTTCGTATGGCTAAATACTCGTATGGCTAAATACGCAAAGAAAATAATCCTTATTTACCGTACGACTCATACATACACAAAAATGTTCATTCAAGCTCTTGGTTAAAATTACAAAATATTTGTGATAGTGTATTTTGTGTGGGGCCCTGCTATAGGCTTATGCCTCTTCAGCGTTAGTTAATTGTGTGTGTGGTCAGTTTCAACATGGATCCAGGTTGTTGGGCCGGAGATGGATGTTGCCGAAGTCAGCTCCTTCCAGGACGTAGCTGTCCGTCATCTGATTCCCAGTAGGAAGTCGTCCAAGATATCTTGGATTAGCTCGAATGGATCTTCCATTGCTCCCAGGAGTCTTGCTGGGAGAAACGGGAGCTTCTTCCTAGGTATCCTTCTGGGTTCTCCACGGGGAGTCCAAGGTGTGGTCAGCATGATGATGGTATTGGTGTTACTGCTGCTTATCGTTGTTGTCGAGTATCGTCCTTGAAGTTCCTGAAATCGAAGGTTGATTGGAGTAGTATATATCAGGTTGTGTAATGTTAGAGATGGATAGCGGGTAAGTGAAATTGTGAATATTGCGTAAGATTCTTCTCTCAGTTGTTAGGATGCGGTAAGATAGTCTCGGGAGTAATGTTCAGTATATCATGGGTTTATTATCCAGAATTGGTCTGATAAACGTGTCGTAGGAGGGTTTTACTGTCGGATCTCACGAGTTTGCTCCTCAATGCTTTCAGAAGGTTTGTTGTTTTCTGGACTCTGTCCAAGAGCTTGGACTCTGTGGCAAAGGCTTGAAGAAAATAGTGAGCTTGACAATTGATAGAATTAGGCGTGTTTTTTGGTCTTGGCTATCCTGGCTCTTCCATTGGGGCGATAGGACCTTGGTTTCGATGCCATAACCCTATCCTTATGATTCGTCAGCATATATGAACCTTTCGAACAAATCTGGATCGCCATTGACGTCAATTAGCAATTCTTGAGCAATGCTCATGCGACGGCTTTTTTTGGTCAAAATTTAGAAATTTCGGTGCGAACTTTGCTTTCACACGCTTCTTGCCCTAAATTTCCATAAAACGTGCATGGTATGAAACAACTGATGTGCCGACATCCTCAGCAACTTCTCTAGTGGTGACTCAAAGACTCTCCATAACAATTTTCTTCACTTCCTCTACATTGTTGTTTATGTTGCTGAATCCTCCAACTCAATCGGTTCATAACCAAGTAGATAATTTTTTTTTGTATTTGTTTCTATAAATCGGATCCTGAATATGGAAATAATATTTTTTTCTAATTTATTAGAGAACCGTGATTTTTGGAAGATACTGCTGATATCATGGTAGCTCAGCAATAATTAATACCACTGGCGTAAATGCTTCACTTTGATCAAACGTGATTGGAAATTAGACCATTGTACCTAAAACTAGTAGTATCTTCTGAAAGAACTGTGTTGCTGCCGTGTTTCTGCTGGAAACCAGAATGCAGTTTTGAAAGTATTTTGGTTACCTCCAAATACAATTTGATTCTATTCATTATTATTATCCAAAGATTCTTGAAAAAGTAAGTAGAATGCTTATTGCGCATTGGACACTGAAACAAATAGATACAGATATTCTGGAAGGGAGTAAAACATCAACAATTTCCCAGATATCTAGCAAATTCCCCAATTCAAAGACTGAAAATCTCTCATTTTATGATAACACTTTCAAATAATTGTTCATAACACTCCCAGTAATCCAGATATCGATATTTCAGGGATTATTTCAGTAGTCTCTGGAGATCACACCCCTGTACCTTTTATGTATGGCTAGAGATAACGTAAACCAACAGAGAGTTTCTATACAGCGACCGCAAGTGGTCGTAACCGCATCCAACTTTGATTTATGAAGGTACTTGTGAAGTTTTTGAATATCATTAATGCGAATTACTAATCCCATATACAAGCATACCACCATGTTCAGATGCAAATTGCCCAGTCATTTCGATTCATCTATTTGGTTTCAAGTGTCATAGAAACGAAATAAAGGTGATGGAGTTTGAATGTTGTTTTGAAACTGGTGATAATTCAATAGTGAGTTTTGATTTACGGCAAATTTGGTCGTTTGGTAACCATGTTGTTCAGGAGTTGGATTCGTGTAAAATTAAGAATGAAGTATTTTTAATTAATGAATGAAGTATACCGAATAACTGGAAGAATAAAAATTATCCAAATTATTGAGGATTATATTGAAATACAAACAGAATCCAAGAGCATTTGAGAATATAGGAAAAAAGTTTTTAGAATCGATTAATAATGAGGAACAGATTTCTAATTCCACCAGATATCTAGGTACGGTAAAATTCTTTATTCAGAAAATGTTTGATAGAATTAATTGAATGAATGAAATATATTGAAGTACTAGAAATGTGAAGATAGCCCCGATAATTGACGATCATATTGAAATACAAGTTAAAACCAGTACACTCCCAAAAATTGAAAGAGAATTCAATAAAATAGTCAGAATGGTGTAATGGCAGAATCACATAGGCATGCTATTATGAAGTTCAACCAAAATTTATAGCAGAACACGTTGAATAGATTGGAATTTCTTCCTGACATTTCGCTGTTGTGAGTGGCTAGCTCTTTCAGAAGTTTTTACAACCTAAGTCAATCTCTGATAACTGGTTATTATAACGCAAAACGCTCATTTATGTTGACTCAGGTAGTTTGGTGTGTTAGTACCCGGATTAGATGAATTTCGTGAAAAGTATTTATGCTGACACAGGTAGTAGGATGTGATAATACCTGTACCTAAATCAGGTTAATTAAGTAAAGAGTATTTATGCTCAGGTAGTATGCTGTGTTACTACCTGTACTTGGAATCAGGTATAGCGTGTTTATGTTGGCCCAGGTAGTTTGGTGTGCTAATACATATAATTGAATTAGGTAAATTTCGTAAAACGTATTTATGCTGACTCAGGAAGTATGATATCATAAAACCTGTACCTGGAACCCTTGAATTTCATAAACCGTATATTGGTACTTTGGTGTGCTAATACCTTTGACTGGATTAGGTAAATTCCGTAAAGGATACTTGAATTGACCCAGGTAGTATGATGTGATAATACCTGTACCTAGATCAGGTGAATTTAGTAAAGCGTGTTTGGTAGTTTGGTGTGCTGAAACCTGTAACTGGATTAGGTAAATTCCATAAAGGGTAGTTAAGTTGACTCAGGTAGTATGCTGTGTTAATACCTGTAATTGAATCAGATGAATCATGAATAGTGTTTATGTTAACGCAGGTAATTTGGTGTGCTAATACAGATAATTGGATAAGGTAAATTTCGTAAAGCGTATTTATGCTGACTCAGGAAGTATGATGTGATAATACATGTACCTGGAACAAATGAATTTCGTAAACCGTGTTTATGTTGCATCTGGTAGTGTGATGTGGTAATACCTGTACCTGTAACAGGTGAGTTTCGTAAATCGTGATGATGTTGGCTCGAGAAGTGTGATGTGGTCATACCTGAGGCTAGATCAGGTGAATTTCGTAAAGCGTGTTTGGTAGTTTGGTGTACTAATACCTGTAACTGGATTAGGTAAATTCCGTAAAGGGTAGTTAAGTTGACTCAGGTAGTATGATATTATGATACCTGTATCTGAAACAGGTGAATTTCGTGAATCGTGTTTATATTGACTCGGGTAGTGTGATGTGCTAAAACCTGTACCTGTGGGCCTCTGTTGTCTCTTTTGCCAGTCCTATGGTATCTCTAGTTGGGGCAATGAGTTCCGTATTTTTAAACAGAATTATGTGGTTTCCTTCATTGAACCTCATTGTTCAACCACCGTCGACTCGTCCGTTTGGTCTAGTCTGCAGTTTTTCCAATGCTTCTTCTGCATTGTTTTCATGGGTCTTCTGGTAGTGATGTGCTAAAACCTGTACCTAGATCAGGTAAATTGTCAATAACATTCGTTGACTCTTCTCTACCTGCCATCGATATTCGATTGAGGTACAACTTCTTCTTTTCTGTTGAAATTATTTTTTGTTTGTGAGTCTCTGTTGTCTCTTATACCAGTCAGCTATGGTATCTCTGGTTGGGGCAATGAGTTCCGTATTTTAAAACAGAATTCTGTGGTTTCCTTCATTGAACCTCATTGTTCAACCACCGTCGACTTGTCCGTTTGGCCTAGTCCGCAGTTTTTACAATGCTTCTGCAGCATTGTTTTCATGGGTCTTCTGGTGGTTCCGATGTATACCTTTCCACAAGTGCACGATATGTGATGAACCCCTGCGAAATTGTTGGAATGCCAAAGCATTGATGAATTTCATTAGTTCGAACTTTCGTTGTCTACTATTAAAGAAAATGATTTTAAATCTCTAAAATAACCAATACAATCAAGAATTTAAATGAATAGCTGAATATAACAATTATATTGTGTAGAAAACATAACAATTAACAGAAAAAATCAGTTTTATTCCTAATATGATTCTGAACATTTCTGGACTATTGTTCATGTGCCATTTTCATTTTTATATCGAGTTCAACACCAACTCTATTGCAATCATTCGTCTCAAATCGCCAAGTTCAACTGCTTCAGGAAAATTAAAATCATAAATGATTTTAACGAAACTGAAAATACAGATGAAGGCTTTGAATCAAAACAATTATTTTCGTTGATTTCATCAAAGCGCTAACTATAAATTGGTTTCATTTATATCTATAAAAACAGCCTTAAGTCAGCCACTGTTATTTTTAGAAACGATGAGTGATAGGTTTCCATTCCCAAGGAAGTTACTGCAAATAGATGAGACAATTTCGATTACAAACAACGTATGCGAAACACTTTGTATCGTGATTGAACTACACGTAAGATCGCAAAATCATAAACACATTTACGATAAACTAAAAACAAGTATATCCCCGTCAGAATATAAATTGAGTTTTGGCTAGGTAATACTTATCAAACTAATGTATGAGTAATAAAATCTGGAAATTATAGTGCAAGCAAGTAAATATGCTTGAGCCAACACATAAGAATGTCTACTATTTATAAAACTTGAAAACTATATTTGAGAGTACAATTTTGGATCATGAGGTCACAACCACGGCCTTAAAATGTTTTGAATCGAAAAATACTGTGTGTCCATATAAATAATGTTACATATGAATATTCTCAAATTCTACCGAATCAGACCTAAAAATTCAATTCCGTTGATGAGAACACATAGTCCAATCACTGAAGATGAATTACAGCGGTATTTGGGTTGTATACTACCCCTTCTGGTCAAGTGAAAAAGATTTTTCGAAAATAATATCAAAAATAGATAGATTGACTGGCTCTTAAATTTTTTTATCATATGAATTTTTTCCTCAAAGTCGATAGTTTTAGACTTATTCCCAAGTGAAACTGTGAAGTTTTCAAAAAAACACGTTTATAGATCGTCATTTGTGAAAAACTCGAAAAGTGATTTTTTTGTAGAAAAAATCATTTTGAGTGAGAATATAGCTCATAAAAATTATGAAAGTTTTATAGAGTATGTAGACCCAATACAAACGTAATAAATACTTGTTGAAGGTTAGGTCTCACTCGTCAAATGCTAAAATTGAAATTTTCAACGTAAATTGACCAAAAAATAATGTTTGCTTCAGTAAAAATGCGAAGCACCCCCTTTTGAATTCCCTGCCATCAAAAGTAGGCGAATTATGAAAACATTATATTGGTGCTTTTTTTTTCGGAGACAAAAAATCATCCCTCATTCCAAATACTAGAATACTATCCTTTACCTATTTCTGGTGTTTGGAAAAAGTACTTGGGGCTTGATGAATGAATTTCTACCAATTTCTTCAAGTTGTTGCCAAAATCCTCAATTCGACTTCAAAATTTCATTCACGAAAGAAATAGAAACTTTCACTTCCTCAAGGAATTTCCACAACAACTTCTGGGTTGAAGAACATCGGCATGTCATCACGAACAATCACCACCAGTACCAATTTTCTTAAATGTGCTGAAGTTATCAGTTATAATCAATTGTGGCTCCTCATTTTTCACTAGGCAGATTAAACTGAAATAATTATACCCAACTTCTTGAACAAACTTTAACAAATTTGCGATAAGACGCCCCTATTTCTGAATTCGTAGCAAATTTTCAAAACGACTCTCCTCGATAGGAAGACCCAACAGATTGTCTCTGGTCTGGATTCCTGGCCATACTGGCCTGGACAGCAATAAGGCTGCAAAGGAGGGTGCTGCAAGCTGCTTCATTGGACCAGAACCTGTCATTGGCATCGCTTTAGGCTTCTGGCAGAATCTTTCAGGATTGGCTACCTTCAAGGCGTTCATTCGCCCTTCGAAGTCAAACAATTGTTGGACTTCAGTAGGGATGAAGTAAGATGCCTTCTTATAGGTCACTGTCATTTGAATTATCATATACAGAGACTCGAACTGTAGGTCTCACTTGGAATCGAAAATATCATGTAATTATCATTATATGTAATCTTATTTTTTTTGCCGTTCCAATTGAGAATGGATAGACTATATATAGATACATCATCACAAAAAAATATTTGAATCATTCTGACTTCAGTAACCATCTCTCTGAATAGCTAAGTATACATTCGGGACTGTACGTTAATGTCTTGTAAAAACAGTTTGCTTCAAGGTGGAATATCTCAAGAGAAAACGACTATGCATAAATGAATAGTAGATGTCGAAAACACGTCTTCAAGAAATCTGCAATTCTATTAGTATTTTCCGACGAATTATTCAGGTAACTGTGAATAACATGTCTGAATTCGCTGCATTATTTTAAGCCGGGTCACAACAAGTCGTTTGCAGAATTGTTTGGTTTTTGACGTTCTCTCTTTTTGACGACTAGCAAAAATTTCTTTTTTTGTGTGTAGAGTGGTTATTCATTCACGAATCTGAATTACTATTCATTCATTGATGTCGATTGGAATATGAGTTTCCAACTCCGGCAGAATTTTTCAGGTTCGTCAACACTATATTCCATTAACGCTCACAAATTTTTTTTCTGTAGGTTTTGACAATATTTCGTTCAAAAGTTCTTTCACCTTTGTTTTGATAATTGGATTTTGTCATTTGACAGATATAGGGTAATTTTTTTGATGTATGATATATCATATGGTGGGAATCGAAGGTATGCAAAATCAGTTAATATTGGAAAAAACATTTATTGAAACATATGAGAGTACGTGCGGAAAGTTATTTCTCATGGTATGAACGGAAGCAGGAATCTGGGAGAAGCCTGACATTGCATTTCAGACACACAAATCTACAACCTTTTCCACATCGCCTTTGAGTTTCGTTTTTGTCGATCAAGTGATTTTTGCCATCCAATCGAATTTCATCAGGAATCTTTGACAATACTTTTGGTTTGGGTCCTGTGGAAGGCGTGTTGGTGGCGAAGTTAGTATGGATAGAACATTTACAAAAAAGCCAAATTATATTTATGAAAGATATAAAACTTTCAAATCACAGAATAATTCGAGGGCACGAAACCGTCACACATTCATTATTCCAAAACACTCGACAGCATGCTTTTCTCTAGTTTTATTTACAACTCTATCAAACAATATAATGCTCTGCCCTGTGAATTTAGACCATGGTTACACAGACTTATGAAGACCAGGGGCCACTCGGCCCCTAGTCTGAAATGATGGCGGGCCGGCCGCCAGAAGTATACTTAATTAAAGACAATAAAGAATTGATAATAATTTATCAAAATTCAAAAAGAATTTATTAATTTGAAGCGTAGCACTACATGGTGCTTAAAATCTTTTTTATATTTGGCTCAAATTTACTTGTAGCAACACGTAAAACTGCTTCCAAACTTTCATTTGCAA
>WOGP01006971.1:0-12044 GCA_015342065.1 Leptinotarsa undecemlineata
TACAAAATTATTATATGGCCCGCGACAACATCAAAGGTTTTAGTTTTGGCCCTTGAGGCATTGCAAGTTGGACACCCCTGATCTAGACTCCAGACAAAGGGTAAGTCATCACGATAAAATTAAAATTAGTCGCTGATACGAAACATTTTTTGAGAAGAACTATTTGACAGTCTGAACTGATATTAACTCAATTGGAATCAGATTAGACTTTGGCTAATAGCCATTACTTCTAATAATGTGGCTCCCAACGTGGGGCACAATAGTATTTGCTAATGGAACAGATACTTGATATTTCAACCAGTTATTCTGAAAAAGTAGTATTCTCTCAAAAAGAGAAAGTTTCTGTATCGACATGCTAAGGTAAAGTTGAAAAGAGTTTTAGCTAATAATGCTTTGCTGTTTTTAAACATTTCTATTAAAATCTCTATCGGAGGCAGATTTTATCTTAAACGATACGTTTTGGTAAAGAAGAAAGTTCAAACTTGAGATTCATAAACACACTTTTTAATTTACTTTCTGATAAGATCAGAAAATGAATGAGTTTCTCAGCGTATAATATAGAGGAACACAGGAAATGAATAAATCTCAACTAGTATTAATTAGAATTTCATATCAAGGAAAACACGAAACACCTATATTTCCTCTCGCCACATTTTAATTTATACGATTTCAACGATGAAATTGGTGTGAAGTATAGAGATGGAGTAATATAATATCCCGCTAATAAATTCAAGATAATGACCGTCTTGAAACGGCTCTATTATCTTTAACCGCTTCTTTCAATAAAACTTTCAAACCTAATGAAGAAATACCTAGCCGGTTGCATTATAATTTTATGAAGCCATGAAAGAAGAATTTTAGTATCATTATGTAAACATTTTCATTACTATTTGTTATTCAAGTTATTAGTTATGCGATAATATTTATCTAAGGCGCGCAGTTGCATATAAGTTTGCTCATTTGAATAACTTTGGATTTATTCATCCTTCGTAGGGTTCAAGAAAAAGGAGCCGAACGTAAAGGCAAATGAACTGCCAGGAGAATGTTGATTAAGTCTAGGGGGTGACCGCATGAATTAAAAATAGATGGGGTGGATACAGATGAATATACAAGTAGCAAGGTTTTGAGTTGAATATTCCTCAATCTTGGAGTTCCATCAAAACTCCAAACCATCAATCTATAGTCTATCTTCAATTCTTCATAATTTTTCTTTGATATGCACTTTTGTCTCAAGACAGTCTAATGTCTGGAAATGGCACTATATCTTTATAGTCTTTCAATTTCATCACCGCTCTTTCTTTTATTTGCAAACACTTTTCCAAGACACCTAAACTCATTCACTTATTCCATCGATTTTCCATTAACAATAAATTGGCTGTTAAATCTTAAATTGGAAGCTTTTAATGAAATCAGAAACTTTTTACTGTTCTCTCTTTTTCGTAATAGTAAAAGACCGCGCAGTGGTGATGCGATTTCTGACTTCTATTGGTGGTGAGGTTTTATTCTTGCCCTCGAATGTTAAATTTTTCTCGCTTTCTGTTTGCATTTAATAAAATAGTATCAGCAGTTTGATTTCTGTATTATGTTCGTGATATTTTCATCAATTTTTGCAATTTTACATTCCATATTGGTTGGGGCACATATGAAGTGGAGTTGGATTGTTATAAATTATTTAAGTGATCTGTGATCCATTCATGAAATGACAACAAGTACAGAGAAATCTATGAAACATTCTAATCACTGCAATGGTCCGTCCGTATTGAAAAATTATGGTGAACACAGAATATTGTAAGTCCTGATTCAAACATTTCCAAGACTACAGATAAATTACTGAACTAAACAGTGAAGTTCGAGGTGCATTGAGCCTTAAAAGATGAGTAGCCACAGACTGTCGCATATTTTTGATATGTACTGTTTTTTGTGGAATCAAATATGCCAAATCAGTTGAACACCTTTAGTGGAAGTGTATATGAAAGAAAGATGAATCTCCAACCTTTCTTCGATGTTCCAGACTATCAACGTTGCAAGTGATATTCGCGTCTCCAATCAGGCGGATGGCTCTTTCCTGGATGGAATCCAGCAGATTAAGGGTATGATTAGGGGCGGAACTTCATAGATGAAAACAATACTCCTGAAAACAATACTCCAAAGCTATATATTGTATTCTTTGTTTAGTAACCCAAAACCTCAGTGTTTTTCCCTATATATGGAATATGAAAAAAAAATCATGCTGTAGAGATTACATGTATATTGGATTTGTTATTCAGAAAATGCTTGTCACTTTTATTTTGTCATGAAGAAAAACAAGTACACTAAATTAGTGCACTAGTACTACTATAGTTTGAATAGTGAATAGTGTATCAGTAAGTTAGAGATCCCACTTCTGAACAATGTGCTCCGTCTTAGACTAAAAACCCTAGTCATCACCACAAATACAAATAATTTCTCCTATTATTCACAATCAGTTTTATGAGTGTCACGAAGAGTCCTTTATGACAAAGTACAAGAAGTATGTCGTTTTGAAACAATTGATTCTCATCACTATTATGATACGGTAGAATAAATACCATGTCAGAAGGAGAAAATACTAAAATTCGAAACTCAACTTTTTGTTTTGCTAGAGCTGTATCGACAACAAACAGGCTCCCTAGTAATATTTTGAATTTGAAGGGCAATACATATTGAATCCACTGTCGTTCTTCAAAGGCAGCGGACATCAAAAACAGCCAATTAACCTCGTTTGACTCTCCCAGTTGATTCCTCTGCATCGACATCTCAGGAAACTTCTCGTTTGCGTTAAGAGATGTGATAACGAGATTAAAAATTTTCCTCTTCAATTACTACGGAGCAGCCAGCTCATAGCAGGATGTCGGTGAATGCAGCTGCCTGTCGGTGTCAAGGCCAGTCATGTTTTTGCGCTATAATTATGATAATTGGTCATTCGAGTCGGTACTGATATGTGGAAATGGATTTTTTGACTCGATCATCTTTTGCTGCTGTGCGTGTTAATTATTTTCGAACGTTGTATTTGCATTTAGATAGAACGACGCTTTTGAAGGAATATTCGATGAAAATATATGTCAATCTTTTACGAGGCTGGTCCTAGAAATACCCTGCCTGAGCTAGAGGTGGTAGTTGTTTGAAAAATATTACTGTATTAGAAAGTACACAATCTATAAAGAATATGTTTGAAGTTTGAAGACGCTGCGTTGTTTAGTATTTGTTTGGCAGCGATCAATAGCAAACGTTTTCGGTGAATTTGTGAAAATGGAGAAAATTGAACATTGTTATGTGGTAAAATACTTTTATTGGAAAGACCTCAGCCCAACCAATATAAAAACGGAACTGGATTCTACTCTGGGTGAGTTTGCTCCTTCCTGTAGTACAGTTGAAGATCTGAGCTTGATAAAGCATCATAAGTGGCTGAGGTGTGTACAGTTTTCTGGTTCAGAACAGTGTTCCAAGCTTTTGAGAAGCGACTTTTGCAATTCCAGCGGCATGATTGTGCCAAGACATGTTGGTGTCCATTTTAACCCCCAAGAAAAGCACACATCCAATTCACACGATAAGTTACTCCTGAAAATTAATGTATTTTCTCAAGATGAAATTGAGCTATTCATCTGTAATTGATCGTATTCAATAAAATAATATGGATACAATCTGCCACCATCACCATAATCTGAAAAATCCATTAATATTACACATCTCTTTTCAAAAAAGATGGTGAAGAAGATTTGAAACTTGAAATATGTCAAAAGTTGTTGATTGAATTGTCGGTTCTTTGATATCTGTTTGTTGCCATTCTATTACTTTCCATGTTCTGCTTTGACGTGTACCATCCATTTGCAAAAGAGCTGTTTGATATGAATCATCGTCTTAATGTCACCATTTCAAAACATTTTTTGATGATTTCCATGTTTTCTTTCGATAAACAGTTCTAATGAAGTTCATTATATATTGGTAATTTTATTGTTGGTTGATTTTCAACCTCTAAAAGAAGTGGTTTAATTAATATAGGGGCCACATCCATCTTTCTCCAGTGTTCCAGATAAATCAATTTCCAACCTGAATTTCACAATTTGATGGGGTTTATCCACAGGTTTCGTTAACATCAAAACAAATCAGAATATCGCCATCATGTAGTGTTAATTTAGATTTAGAAGTTTATTCATCAGATGTGATTTTTAATTCCGACAGAAGGACGTAACGAAACTAATTTAATTAGCTCTAGTGCAAAATCGTGTATGTGTTACGTAAACACATTCATCTATTGACGACACACTTCAATAAACAAACAATCATCGGGGAAATTGATATCAAACATTCACTCCATCAAGCTATGGGAGCACGGCTCTTGTCCTGAATAATTGAAATGTAGTACCCCTCATGTCCATGAATTTAACGCCATGATGAACTTTCCAAGGTAACTCTCGTCTCTGGAAAATTGAAACAGGATTAAGGTAGTAATTCCATACCTTTGTTACGATATAATTAATATTTGGCTATCACGCATAGACTGATTACGAAATGTTAGGATTTTCTGATCAATCAGATATTTAAACACAAAGTACCCCTTTAAATAAGCCAACAAATTAGTTTGAGTATCATTAACTATTGAGTTGCAATTAATATTGAACAATAATATATTGAGTAATGAATGTGGATAAATGATGTCTATCAACATTTGGAAAAGTTCTAAGAATTATTTAATGAAGTGGAATGGACAGTTACAAATTTTTTATCACACTTGAAATCTGATCTGTATTTGAAATCCATTCCCATAATTGTGGACATCTTTTGATGTTTGTTTTTATTTGGCACCCAACGGGATACAGAAAATTTTCAGGTGATAAAAATGTGTGCTTCTTAAAGGAGGGTCATTAGAAAAATGTTCTAAACATATGAAATGTGCTACTTAATTACACATATTTAAATGAGAGAAATTCAATGAGCAATGTCTAGTTTGATAAATTGATGGATGTAGCCATTACTACAAAACTTCACATGTGTTTATACCATTTGTGTTTGTAACTAACGTTATTGCAGTCTTCTCGAATCACGGAATTTATAAAACTTGAGTATTCGGAGTGTAATAGTGTTTATGTGGGGCAATGTGGCCAAAATTTCTCAAAACGGTATGTTGAACATGAAAGGTCCTTCAGACTAGGTGAGAATTATTAGACGTTTTCGAACCATTCCTTGGAAGTCATACGGAAATTTTGCACTATGAGAGCAAGAATTGGAGATTCAATTATTTGGAATCCTTGGAAATTCATGAGCAAAAGAATTACGGATGTAAACTGCTAAACGACTAAATCGACCTGGTTTAGTCGTCGGTTTTCAGATTAGCGTACTCACATTGTCAGAGGTAAATAAAATTCAGGTAATGTAGTCCTTAAGGATTGTCTGTTATTACGTATAGTGGTGTACAATGATTGGCCGCAGTGGTAGTGGGCCCAACTCACGATCGGAAGGCCGTGGGTTCGATCCCGCCTCGGCCAGATATTTATTTGAAAAGATGCTATTAAATGGATTACAAAAAAATCTTGTGATGCACTGTTTGGAACCTTTGGTATAGTAATGAATATTACTGGAGTTTTTTACAACACCCAAAGATCACCCAAGATCAAATTCAGTTCGATCTTCTTCTTGAAGATGCTCATTTGGTGATCGAAACACTTGTCGAGGTGTTGAAATAACGGTTTGGAAAAATTTCCAATAATATACAGAAACAGCTGTCAAAGTACATATTACACAACTCCTTACTCTACTTGAAAATTTGGAGAGAAAACTGTTACTTAGTAGACTCCTATTCAAGGTGTTGAAAATCATTTTCCGCAGCTTTCACAAAAAATTTATACCTGAAAATAGTTTCAGAAGTTTTCCAAAACGTTTCATTGGTATTTATCACATCGAACACTACAAACGTTTTGTCATGTGGCGTCAAAAGCCGGTATCAATAGATCGAGTGTTCTATTGTATTAGTAATATGGCTCCGACCCCTTATCCCGGAAGGAAACGTTGCTACATTTGGAATTATAGCCATGACAGCTACTACACAGAGGCTGAAACTTCGAATGGATCGGAAATGAAAATTTTGATTACATCAAAATAATAAGGAAAGGCGAACGCGTTTCGTGACGACCGATTACCCCTGAAAAGGGCGTCGTCCCTCGAATCGCTTATTAAATCGTCCCTGAAAACAAAGTGCGAAGGCGGCGAAACATATAAATGAATAGCACGATACGACACCGGCTAAAAGAACATTCAATTTTCTAATTATAAAACTTTGTCGAGACGCAGAAGATGGAAGTTCGTCAATGAAATTAGATGAACAGATCTTGAATGCGAATAAATACGTTGGCTGACGATCCATCTCCAAGTTTCCCAGCAATTGGACCATCCAAGAATCTGTCACTTTCGCAGAGTTCACAAAATGAAAGAAATGATTCAGTTTGGCATAGAAAGTAGGCTGGGTGAGTGAAGACCCACAGCCCTTAGGCCACATGTGACCCATTGCATATCCTCCCGACGAGTTTTCCTTCTAGGTTATCGTCCATTCTGTCCTTTTCAGGAAGGTGGATAGGTCACTAGGAGACATATTTATATCGGCAGGTGAAGGCCAAGACTCGCCGAACACAACTCTCTTTGGAAACCTTGAGGTGTCTTCCGGCATCCTTCATGAAGGTTTTGGAAGGTGCAGCTTCCCTCCGTGAAGGTGCTCAAGGAAGAGCACTTTCCTGCAGGGGTAGCCGATTACTTGCTTTAATTCAAGGCGGAGCTCTTGGCGCCCGCCGCAGGAAGTGTCCTTGTTGTTGAAGGTAGTGTGGGGAAGGAGGAGGGTGCACTTATAGTTGCTGCCACTTCTGCCTCTATCGCTCTCTTTCTCCTTTTCGCCTCGGCACCACAAATGCGCTTACGCCTTGACCTTTGTATTATAACACGAGGTGATCTGCCATGTCCAGTCTCATTCCGAGCGGTAGATTGGGGCGGACACTTCGGTTCATCCCCAGCCACCGCCATAGATTGAGGTGAGCATTTCTGTCCAACCTCAGGATAGGTTTTTCTTTTTTCTATGTGGTGTCGGTGTATATTATAGGCTCTGGAAATACGTGGCTTTTATAGAGAAACTTTCAAGTTATTACTGAACTGCAAAAAAAATCTCATCAAAAGGAAGACTCAAGAAATTGTGTCTGATCTGGATTCGTGGTCATTAGTCTGGAGAACTAGAAAGATGAACCACTTGCATGGTAGGGCGTTGCAAGTGCTGTAGGTTTTGGCAATACTGAATACCTGGACTACAAAGAAAAGTTTCTGATTTCTGGCAAAATATACCACGACTGTCCCTTTGCAAGGCATTAATACATCTTTGTGAGAAGATGCGGCTCTAGTGATACCGAAAGAAACCTCTTCACCTCATTCAGTGAATCGGAAGGCTTTCATTATGAGGTTGTGACTGGGACTAGTGAAACTGATTGGAAAGTGAACACTTACTTCCAGATCCAGACAAACCCGACTTCTGAAGGGTGTTTTTCATAGAGGCATAGAACTTTAAATTGGCACCACTTCTTCAACTGGCGGCAATTTTGTCAGCAGTCGAGTGATTTATGTTTAGTTTGGTTTGGCATTTCAACATAAATAGACTGACGTCTGAACAACGCTTCCAAATTGTGCAACTATGAAACGTTTTCGCATCACGTTTACTTTAAAGATAATAGGCATCCACAGAGACGTCGTATAATGTATACAGAAGAAGTAATTGTTGTTGTAGGTTGTTACGTAGAGGAAGACCCGAATCAGCCTATTCGCCATCCTGCACAGGAATTGGATGTGTGTCCATGCACTTTATGGAAGATTGTGCAGAAATACCTTGGTTTGCGTACTTACAAAATACAACTCGTGCAATAGTTGAAGCCTCACGATCACCTAGCAAGGCGTAAATTCGGTAAATGGGACCAAACCGAGAGTGCCGTTGATCCCGATTTTCATAAGCGAATTTTGTTTAGCAATGAAGCTCACTTTTGTTTGAACGCATAGTCAACAAACAAAACTGCCGTATTTGTATATTGAGACACCGTTATCCCCAGAAAAAGTGACTGGTGTATTTTATTGGCTAGTGGAGTTATTGGTCCGTACTTCTTTAAAAACGATGCTGGTTGTAACGTTACTGTCAATGGTGACCGCTATAGAGCCATGATTACTGACTTTTTCGTTCATCAATTGAACAACCAAGATGTGCAGGAGCACATATCACACAGCTCATGCCACAAATGATTTATTGAAGAAAACGTTTGGTAACTGCACAGTTTCACGTTTCGGACCCGTGACTTGGTCTCCAAGATGGTGCCCGAAACGATTGATCACTTGGAGGACAACATTCGCTGCGTTGCCAGAAGATTGTCTTCAAAATAAAGTTCATTTCATGTCAAATGTTTTATTCCAATTCAAAGTTCTAAACCTCTATAAAACACACCCTATACGCGAAAGGACGTTCACTTGCTTTCAGAGATTGTGTTAAACAACCACCCATTCAGTTATGCAAAGGCGTGAATAATAACTTGGTTCAATTAATATCCTTCCGAAACAGAGGAAAGAAACAGTCCACATTTTTCATAGCAGTCACTATTTTCAACGGTATGAATCATGTCTCTGTTGTGCCCTTGGAAGCAGGAGTTCGGCGTCAAGTAAAAAATTATGTCATTACATAAAAAGGGAGTAGCCGACTCATTTCGGTAAAGTGGCGTTCCTGGCGAGAATGGCTCGGAAGGAAAATGCTCCACGGTGGCTTTATTGGCCTTGTGCGTGAAGACACCACGTGTAAGTTCGATCACGCACGTGTACTTCAAGCTCTTATGCAAACGTTGAATTGGGGTGAGTTTTATGTATGCCGAAATAATGTGACAAGTAATATCCTCGATGATTTCTATCACGAAAGGACTAGAGAAAGCATGAATCGCCTGCTTTTCTAGGGAATGGTGGGAAAGAGCGATATTACGGCCAATTGAGGATAACGGTCGATGTCACTTAGGTTAAATCATGACATACTGTGTGATGATTTCCCATTTCCTCGATGTCGGAAGCTACGGAGATCGATAATAATATCTTTCACTGGCAGGAATATAAGCCACGTTTGGCAGATGGTGTGAATATTAAGAATATCAACACAAAACGTTGGATGAGGATGAATTTCTGCACCGATCACTATATTCATTTCTAGATGCCTATGGACAGCTAAATTGTGGTGATTAATTATCAAAACTTATATTGAAGACAGATTCTTTTTCTGTGTTTGTTTGTAAATAATTATACTTCTCTATGATATTTGTTATATTATTGATGAAATTGAAATTATGAACGGTATGTTCGTAGTATTGATCATTACTAACCGTTATAGTAAACCACAATCATTTTTTTCGGTTTGAATTCGTCAATCAAAATGAGAATAACATCAAATATGATCGCATTCGTATCTTTCATCGCCATATCTCCGAGTATCAGGCTCTACTTGGGTTGAATTAGTTATATTTTGTAGTCCAAGCAGAAGAAGTCACGTTGTATAGAGTGCATTTCTTTAATGTCCCCCCTTTATTTTTTGAACGGGTCATCTCAAAAAAATAGAAATTTGGGATAATGGAAACAATGCATGAATACTTTTTTCTGAAGTGAAATTGACAGATGAAACTTTCAAGATGGCGACTGGGCGCTATCTGAGAAAAAAATTAAATAGGTTTTATGTCACTTCATTTTGAAGATCCTGACGAATAGTTCACAACCACAGACTATGAAGTCAATATCTTCACCTACTACAAAATGGCGGAACATTTAATAATTTCCTGAAGACAAACACGTTAATATCGATATTTCTAGAAATATTCCTTTCTATCTGCCATATGGCAATTCCAACAACCCGATAAAGTTTGTTTTTTGGTTATACAATATCATTGTTTAGTGAGAATATTCACATTTAGTTTTCGTTATTACTAGTAGAAAGGTACCACGTCAACAATCTCTAAAATGATCAATTCCCGACCATCGGAAGGAAAAATTGAAGTGATTTTTATTTATGGTGCGACGCGTAACTTTCACGAGGCCGAATGATTTTCAATTAATGTTTTTCGAATCGTTCTATCTGTAGAAAATATTTGAGGAAACTTGTATCCAAATTCACAACTAGTGTACATAACAAAAAGCCCCCAGGTCATCCGTCCATTCCGAAAGAATAGCAAGCGCAAATAATTGGTGAGAAGGTCTTAAATCTAGAACAGTCTATTTATTCCGTCGCGAATGTTTGTGAGGTGTCAACTTCTACTGTGTGGAGACTTTTGAAGAGGAAATGGTATGTATCATCCATACAAAATTAACATGGTACGCCAATTAACTGAAGATGACCCTGATCGAAGAACAGAATTCTGCGAAATTATGACGAAAACCATTGCAAGGCATCCTACTTATATCCACAATATTTGTATTAATGACGAATGTACATTTTTTTTAATGGCAATGTTCACAAACAAAATTGCCGTTATAGGAGTGACACCAACCCTCACGTTTTCCGGAAAACACATACCCAATATCCTGAAAAAATTAACGTTTGAGCAGGAATATTGGGAAACCATATTGTAGGACCTCTATTTATTGATCAAAATTCAACAGGGGAACTGTTTTTGAATATGCTGGAAACTACTGATGACCCTTTCATCACTGAAATCGTCGAAGCGAATCCTAATGAATTCTATATGGATATTGTAATCCAACAAGATCGAGCACCACCACTTACTCCAGACAAGTAAGAAACTATTTGGATACTACTTTTCCCGGTCGTTGAATTGGCCATCGAGGTCCAACAGAATGGCCAGCACGCTCGCTAGATTTGACAACTTTGGACTTTTTATGGGACTATTTGAAGCAAAAGGCGTACGAAACTAAAACGGCTTCAATATTGGATATACGGCAGATATTAATAAATATTTGTAGAGGTATTGACGTTATCGTGTTCGAAATTTTTCGGCGTGAAATATCGGATAGGCTGTTCATATCTCAAGAAGTTTAAGGCAACCTTTTCGAGCATCTTCTGAACTGACTTCAAACTTATTACCTCATATTATGTAGTTAAATGTCAATGGATTCAGGCAATTATTAAATGTTTCGCCATTTTGTAGTAGTTGAAGGTATTGAAGGATTATATTCTAGGGTTGTGAAGCATTTGCCAGGAGTTTCATAAAGATGTGTCACAAGACCCCCTTTCCTTTTAATTTTTTTCCCAGATGACGCCCAGTCGCCATCTTGAAAGATTCATCTGTCAATTTCACTTCAAATAAAGTATTTATGCATTAATTTCATTATCCCAAATTTCATTTTTTTGGGTTAACCCGTTCAGAAAAGCACTGTTTAAAGAAATGTTATAATACGTCAGTAATGATAAAACTCAGACAGATAAAAATACCTACCTTTTTGAATCTGTGAATTGTTGACTCGAGAAATAACTTCCAAGATAAAATAACAACTCTAAATTGTACCCCTGCGAAGCCGGCATGATCAGTACTAGTCAAAAATAAGTCAGAACTATTAATGTTCGGATTCGAACGTTCCTCATGAAAGAATGTACTCAAATAAATGAAACAGTGGTCATGCTATATGTATTCGAATTTCAATACTTTGCCTGTATAACATTTCAAGATCATTTGCAATAATTGTTAATATGTTTACCAATGCGACATTTACCAACAAAGTAAACATACTAAAAGGTGCTATTTTTAGCGGTTACATCTCCATTTACCGGTTGGTTATTTTCTTTCAATGACCAATGAACGCTATCAAATATAATTGAATCATTGCTCATTAATTTCATTACTTGTAACATTCATCTTTGCATATATGTTAATGGCTGATAACTCTTTGAACTTGTTTACAATAGTGACACATAAAATGATTGCAATATTCACTTGTCTTACTTTCAGTTTCCAACGAGATATTTAGACCATGCTGATTATAACATTTAGCAGACCACAAATCACATAACTGATAAATCTGTACGCATTTGATAT
>WOGP01006972.1:0-12044 GCA_015342065.1 Leptinotarsa undecemlineata
TAACTACTAACGGGGCCTTAACTTCAAAAGTGTGATTCCTAACACGGGCTGGACGATAGGGTGAGAAAATCGATCGTTTGTTCTTTGTGTTCAAACCACCGGTTCACAAAACGGTCGATTGAGTGAGTGGAGCGGATCAAAATGCTTTAATTGCCTATTATGGTTACGAACACTAATAAAATTTATAAAAACAAACGTCCCACATAAGGAAGGAGGTTTAGGGATGGAGGGAATGGTCGGTGGATGACTGTTTTGTTCAGCCTAATAAGACGGTAGAAAACACGTTGTCATATGGTCCAACGATTGGACTGTGGGAGGCCCCCCGCTGATGTTAACGGGTAGCTCTTCGCTCAACATATTGACCCATTGTACATTCTCACAAGGAGTTGCCCTCCTAGGTCATCGTCCATCTTGTCCTTTCCAGGAAGGTGGACGGGTCTCTGGGAGACATCTTTATATCGGCAGGTGTAGGCAAAGACTCCCCGAACACACTCTCCGGACATTCGCATAGGACATGCTTGACAGTTTCATCTTCCTGTTCACACATCCTGCCTAGAGGTGTGTCCACTAGCCCCATATTGTGGAGGTGTTTCTTTTGTTGACAGTTGCCAGTCAGAAACTCTACTGTTGAGCGTAGATTTTTCCTGGTCCTGACAAGGTTGTTATCCCTAAAGAGATGAGATTTCATCCCATCTCTTTTCATCCCATCTCTTTAGGGATTGAGCATGGGTATTGTCAAAGAGTCAAAGTCATCGGGCCGTAGGTGCGACTGGGTCCTAAAATTCTTAGTCCAGTCGCTTCCTTGGTTGAAGAGTCTGTAATGCGATTACCTTTACTCCTGTCGTGCCCTTTAACCCACCTCAGGATAATGTTATGATCTACCGAGGCCTTGGCTAAATCTTGGTGGCACTCTAGTACTAGCCCTGAGGTAATACGTTGTCAGTTCAAGGCTAATAGGGCTTGTCTGCTATCAGTGCAGATTCAGCCTCCGCCTATGACGTCATAACCTCCGCCTATGACGTCTCTCTTCCTGCTGAGCTCACGCGAGAGTTCTCCTTGCATCACGATTTCGATATTGCTTTATCTCATTTAACCTATGTAAGCTTATATTAGTTGCCCGAAACCTGCTGGAAAAGGTTCATGAAAAAAACAGGTAAGAGTAATTTCGTTATCACGCTACAGCGTAAATTATCTTATCCAATTTTTCCATGAACTTAGCGTGATCGTGTTCTCGCCGTTCGTGGAAGATATCCAATGAATCATAGATCAGCCCGTGTTCACGGGGTTGATTATAATAACTTCTTATACCCGTGACGTCACTCGTCAGCGGCAGGAAGAACTTGAAGAATTTCTGAGACATCCTCCTGATATGTTCAGTGACTGTCTAGTGGAGTAAACACACATCAACCCAATCGGCTACCGCCCCGTCCCTGTTATAGATAAGTTACATATTTCCTCAGTTCCACTGATTGAAACATTTTCTCATGAATAGAAGATCCGAATTCATTTTATCTTCACTTAGCGAAACATATTTCCAATAAAGGATAAATTTATGGAACTGATGGAAGACGCTGTTCATGTGAAATAGAAGCCATTCATGTCTGAGCCTCGCACATTTCATTTCTCGAATTACGATTTTCCATGGAAATATTCAAAGCGCGTTGGCGACCAATTCATACGAAATTCATCTTTACGATCCGCAAATGCAAATGATATAGAAACTTCAGAAAGCGTTAAACTAAGACAATCATTAGATATAATCCTTTATTTGAGACTTTAATCCGATTTACCCAATTTCGGGTCTATTTGGGAAAACGGAATAAAGATATAACGCGAGTTCCGGTGAATTGTTATCTGAAATAATTGAGCTCATTAGGTAACAGGTATGTTTTGGAGTATTGTAAGGTTTTCATTTTTTATAAATATATAAGTGGCACGCATCAAAATCAATATCGTTCACACAGGAGTCACATAGAAAAATTATAACGAGAAACTTGCCAATACACTACAGATATAATCCTCTAGTTGAATCTTTAGCATCGACAACTAACTGACGAGCTCTGTTATCGCGCTACTTTGAAATCAGTTTAAATCAGTTAGAAATGCACCTTCAATCAATTCCACTATCTCCGCCAATCAGCGTGCAGAATGGGGATATAAATTGAATCTAAGTTTTGTAGCGAGAGAACAGGCAATAGTTATGGAAAGAACGACATCTTACGACATTTTCTCCGGCAATGAAAGTGGCTGGCAAGTGCGGGTAAAGTACTTCGGTCTTCTAATAGACCGTAGGCTTACCTGGACCTCGCACTTCGAAATCGTGAAGGCCAAGATCATCAGAGGTATGTACCCTCTGATTAATAGAAAATCTAGATTAAGCCTCAAAAACAAAATAACGATCTATAACATGATGTTCAAGCCTACCAACATGTGAGCCTCAGGCGTTTGGGGACATGGGGCTCCAACGAATCTCTCCATTTTGGAAAGATGGCTAAATAAGTTGATACGGATGATGGTGAACGATCCGTGGTTCGTGCGGAATGAAGCCATCCTTATAGAATTGTCTTCAATTCAGCAATCCATTCAGTCGAGAAATTGTCGAGTTTTCGATAGCGTAGAAACTCACGATTCTCCGTTAGTTAGGAAAGCTATAGATATAGCTTCCCTAACTCCAGCCAATCACTCCAGCCAGATAGGGGTACACCTTGAGGGGCGGTACGGATGTCTGAGGAGCTTCATACCGTCATCAATACCCCGTCAGTTGTGTCTTGTTTTGTCCACCTAACGAATACACGTAAGGATACGGGAGCTAGGCTCCATTCCTACTTAAATTGAGACGTACAATCGGCAGCGAGAGAATTCGCTGTTCAACAAGCGAACTGTTAACTTCGGTATCAAACAGACAATGGCTCTTCAGTGGAAGGCAATTCGTTTCTTGGTGCTGTTAAAGATGATAAAGTTAAAGTTCGTTTTTTTGGAACTCCTATTTTCAGCAAGTCAATACATTCATCTGTATATGATGGAGAACATTAAAATATTCATTTCAAATTCTCATATTATTTTGAGATCGGAGTTATTAACGGTCAGTTCTGGAACTATTGTGACGCATCTGGTTTTGTGAAGGTTGTGTAAAAATAATTTGAAACTGTTCATCATAACAACAAAAATAAACCGTTCTCATAGGAGAAATATCGTATAAATGTCCCAAATATTCCTGCTACGAGGCGAAACACTCTTAGAGTCACCAGACCATTTGAAAAACGGTTATGTGAAGTTGCGTTACCACTCCAAGAGCCCGACCAAAAGTCTGTGTTGGCCCATTCTATCTTGGGGTACAATTTGACACACAAGGACGTTTTCCAGTGTTGCTGGGATGATTGAAAATACTTTTATATAATATATTATATTATATATAATTATATAACTACAGTTATATAGCTTCATCTAGTCTGGAAAGGTGGAAGATTCCAGGCAAGTATTTGACATATGACATACAATGAACAATGAGGAATAGACATAACCTTTCGGAATTTTAACTGGTTTATTTTCTGTTACAATTTTGCTGCTAGATTCAATATTCCCTCTGCACCAATTGGAAAAAAAATATTGAGTTGGAATATATTTTTGGAGAATTTCCTAGATTACATGAAAGCTGATTATCTATGATAGCTTTTACAGAAGCAGATAGAAGATGAAGAAATGTGACTAGAAAACAGAGGATAAGTACAAAAATAACTCAATTATGATTTTAAATGGCCTAAGAAGAGGTATAGAACTGTATCGCCGATAGTTTAAAAAATTCATTCTTTGAAATGAAACAAGAATTTCATAGCGTGGAGAACTTGAAAAAATATTTTGAAACCTAAGAAAATATTAGTAAAAATAGGTAAACTAACTTAATAGGTAGAATTTGAAATCTCTGGCGAAAATGCATCGATTTAAAACACTTTTCACATAGCAGAACATAAATACTGTTTCTCGACGGGCGTTTTGTTAACCAAGTGGGCATCATCAGTGTTTTTAATAGATAGTAAACTGAAACTAACATCCACCTTATCTAATATATAAAAATGGATGTTTGGTTGGTTGGTTGGTAAGTGATAAACTTCTACATCGCTCAACCGATCGTGATGAAATTCGACATGTATAAGTAATCTTTCATAAAGAAGGTTTTCAGGCAATCCATTTTTCTGTAACTCGCCACTAGATGGCGCTGTAGAACAATTTTTTGAAAGCACTGTTCTATAACGCTGCGCACGCCTAAGTTCGTTGATTCTGATTATGTCAAAACATTGGAACAGCAGCGATACAGCAACATAGTACTAATAAGTACTACATCTACAAAATTCTACGCGGGCGAAGCCGCGACAAACATCTAGTCAAATATAAAGTGTTCATTTCTACTCGATAGTGATATTGATGCTTTCTGTATCAATATTTTGCTTGAAACGACTTAATCATGAAGCCTGCTTCAAAAAGACCGTTACTATGAAATTTTATGTATATACAAATTTGAACTACAAGCTTTCACACACCACAATCGGCAGCAGATAGAATGGAAAATGATATTCTCTTGAATTCACACCAGTGTGGAAACTCCCAGCAGAAATACAAACCGGGCAGTTTTCATTCAGTCGATATTGACATTGGATACGAATGCTTTTTAAAAATCCTCTGAATGCAAAAGTTGGACCAATATTAGTCCAAAGTTGGGATCGAATTAAAATGTTTTTCATCATTTCCAGAACTCAATACGAAAATCATTTAGATCGAGATGTTTGTAACTTGTTTTTTTTTTCTTTATTTTGATAATATTGTTGGTGATGATGTACAATATCGAAATGAATTTTTTAATGGAAACTAGAATAATAGTGAAATAATTTCCCATCAACATTATTATGTAGTTTATAAATGGCCTGGTGTTTCACAAACTCATTTTCATCATCGTTATTTAAGAAAAACTACAGAAAGGCAATATTGAAAAAAATGTTCAAAACAGCTAAGTGAACTTACTTCAAGGTGGTCAAACTTACTCCACTTAGTTTGGTTGACATGTACTTTTTGTTTGTGAAATTTTACAGACGGGTTCAAAAATTAAGACCAAGCTGTCATTAGATTCGTATTTTTACTTGAAAAGTTCAATAAGGAAAGACCCGAAGAAGCGCTGAGAAAAATTGCAAAAGTTATAAACAATTAAGTGAAAAAAAATGGCGCTTTAGTTTTTTTTGAATATCTCGAAAATTTTTAATAATTTTGGAAATTTGAAAAAAGATCTGAAAGGACAAATAAATTTGCATAAAAAAGTCCCGACTCCCGAATTTGTATCTCAATTATATATAATTTTTACACAGGTCTGAAAATAGAGCCAAAAACGGGTAGTCTGGCTTCCGTGCGAAATCCATCACTCTGACATATAAACAAAAAAAATTATTTAAACATATAAAATGCAAATATTAAGGAATGAAAAAAATTATGTATTGTTGGGATACATCAATAAACAATAATCCGCAGTCAAAAAATTTATATCTCAATTCTAACATTAATTATTCATTTGTCAATTTCATAACTTTTTTGTTTCGAAAGTTAATATAGACACCCCCAATATTGTTAAATTAAAACCCTGGCATTTTTTCCTTTGGTGAAATAATTCTTAATAGGCTAAAAAATAGATTACCGTTGCCAAAATGAAAAAAATTATAAATTAAAAAAATACATTTTTTTTATTTTTATTGTTTCAATGTCTCATGGTTGAGAACTACTCAATAATATTTTTTTAATCTTCACTGCTATTGGTAATACATTCATTATAAACAATTACATTGTTTAAAAACATGCCGAATATATTTTTTTGCATTACGTTCAATGAAAAATTCGCGATATAAAAAAATGGTTCTTTAAAAAAATTCTTCGTTGCTGAAAAATGCGTTTGTTAATCAACAATTGTTTTTTGTGACTGCATATTCAAATTGAGAAACCGTTTTTCAAATTCATAAATTTAATTTTTTTTATTTAAATCATAATTTTTTCAATTAACATAATGTAGAAAAAATGTCGAATTGCTTATAAACAATGTATTGGTTTACAATAAATCTATTAACAATAGCAGTAAATAATAAAAAAAATATTATTGAGTAGTTTTTACCCATGAGGCATTAGAATAATTTGAAAAAAATATGTATTTTTTCAATTAATAATTTTCAATTGTTAAAAAAAAATCAAAAATACTTTTTTATTTTGGCAACGGTAATCTATTCTTTAGACTATTAAGAATAACTTCACCAAATGAAAGAAATGCCAGGGTTTTAGTTTGATAAATATAGGTGTTTCTATATGATTTTTCAATTCAAAAAAAGTTATTAATTAACAAATGCATAATTAATGTTGAAATTGAGATAAAAATTTTTTGACTGCGGATTATTGTTCATTGATGGATCCCAACATTACATGATTTTTTTATTCCTTAATATTCGCATTTAATAGGTTGACTTTTTTTTTGTTTTTATGTCAGAGTGACAGAATGCGCGCGTTTTTGACTATTTTCAGGGATCTATAAAAATTCTAAATAATTGAGATGCAGTTTCGCGAGTCGTGACTTTTCTTACGCAATTTCATTGTTTTTTTTAAGATCTTTTTTTAAGTTTCCAAAATTTGAATATTTTCCGAAATATTCAAAAAAACTAAAGCTCCAATTTATTTCACTCACGTCTTTATAACTTTTGTAATTTTTTTCAGTGCGTTCTTGGACCTTTCCTTAAAGTTTCTAGGAAAAAATACGAATCCAATGACATCTTGGTTGTAATTTTTGGACCCGTTTGTGAAATTTCACAAACAAAAAGTACATGTGAAAGAGACTAACTGTGGTGGAATGACAATGAATCTTGGGTATCATTAACTCACATTTATTTGTGAGTTGTAATATTGTAACTCCGTAACATGAATTAAAATTTTGTCATGTAACTGCATAAATATTGCTAACATATTTCTGAAGAAAGGTTGGTTAGGTAACAGGATCAATTTCTTCCCAAAATAATAATTGTTTTCTTGCCGAAGTTTAGAATTTATTCAAATTCTTCTTCAGGGTTCTGCAACAATGAATTTTCATGAACAAATAATAATGATATCAATAATAATAAAACGTCTTTATTTAGCTGAAGTAAGAACATACAGATGATACAAAAAAATATTGAGGTGAATGGGCAGAGTGTCAGCAAAGCTGTTTTTAAACTCAACCTTCGAGAAAAAAAATTAAATTTGAAAGAAATAAAAGAAAATTACAGTACATACAGCATGAGAAAAGTGAACAAATCAAATAAATGCTCTTTGAGTTTTTCAACGTGTAGAATCCGAATTCAGTGGGCAGGAGATTGTAGAATTTAGCTGCGTTGTATTAGAAGCTGCGAGAATAAACAAAAGGTCTGTGTTCAGGAGTGACCAGCACCGACCTGTTTCTAGTGGAAAAGCTGTTAATATTTCAGAAAAAGTTTAATGTTTTTATTGAATAATGTGGCATTCCGGTCATCAAGACTTTGTGGGTGTTTGTGAGGAGGTGCAGTGTCCTGAGTTTCTCTAGTTGCAGCCAACCTGATTCCTTCATGACCGGTGATATGTGGTCGTATTTTTGAATGCCAAAAGAAAAACGAAGGCAATAGTTTTGGATTCGTTGAGAACAGATGGAATCCGATTGAAGTAATGCAGAGCCATAAATGCTATCGCAATTTTAAACTTTCGAAATGATTAGCGCCTCACATAATTTTAGTTTGAGTTGTTTGGTGAGTAAGTCCCGATTTGGAAACAGTTGCCATAAAATTAATCAAAAATCATCAAAAATCAAATCAAATGGCTAACGTATGCAAAGCGCAGTTAAGAATGAAACCACATGCCTAAGTTCTTTACTTCAGTTACAAATGGTAAAACGTCACCATTTAATAATCGGCTTCATTCACCAACATAATAATATACAAAAACAAAAATAGTTATGAAAGGCGAAGTTCAGCTTAAGCTGTTTTCAACTTAACCTTAACCTTAATATGAATGTGAAGACTATTTTTAGTAATAACTCGCAATATTTTCGGTCCAAAGATCATTACTGCCAACTTTTCAAAGTTAAAATTCAATTTATTAGCTCATGAAATATAAAAGATGCTCTGTAGATCACGATTAATGAGGTTTTGAGCGGAACCAATGTCGTAGAACTGAGTATTGCAATGACATCAATCTGATATACAAGTGGAAAAGAAGATAATGAATAAATCGATACAAGTGTTAGAAAAAAAAAAGGCGAAAAATCACTATCAATCGCTTATTTATCTTGTTCAGTGAATTAGTCAGGGTGGATTGGACTCTATGTCTGAGAGTTCGTTTGGCAGATGTCTCCTCAGAGGAAGAACGACGTTTTCTTATATTTGCTCCTTCGTCTTTATCCTCTGAGTGTTTTTCGCTACGCAAAACCTCAGGTTTCGATTTCAAGTCTGTTGAAGAATTGGTGTTTTTATTGATGACCAGTAGATTATTCCGTATAGTCAGTTTTATTCCATTTTCTTTGGCATTATTGAGACGTTTCCTCAGAGATCTATGGACAAGCTGGTTTTCAGGGTCGTTAGCTAAAAAAATATTTTTGTTTTTCAGTTTATGGGTAATTCGAATTATCTCCACTTTTTTACAACAGGACAGCAATTCAATTTACAATATCTTCCTATTATCTTTGTTTGTGAATATTAATAAGTTGTTCAAGTCATGCAGTTCAGTTTATATTTCTACCAGGCTACTAAGTAGGGCAAGTGTTTCTAGTTCATCCTCGAGTTGGATGCCAAACATCATTAGGTTATTTCGAAGGATTCTGCGATCCAGTGATTAAATCTCATTTTTTTCTGATGAGCGTTTCCCTCCTCTAGAAACGGTATTTTCTGGTTGATCCATGCTACTTCCTTTTTCAATTCATCTAGTGTATCCTGGGTTTTGTCAAACTCCCTGTCGAGACCTTTGAGGAAATTTAAGATAACAGCCAAAAAAGGATCCTTATATAGATTTAACATGTGTAACGTTAGTCATGTTTATAGCAATCTCTCGTACTTATGCTGAAGATTTTGGCCCGTGTTCTTATCGCCTGGCTACCTTTTTGTTCAGCAACATAGGAATTTAATTTTATTTTTGTCTAGTTTAGGATGGTTTTAAATGATATTAAGTTATCTCGGAAATAACTAATTAGCCCAATAACTAAGTGAAATCACGTCATCACCTGTGGTGTATTGGGAGATGGGTCACTTCACCAACGAGAATTTTTCATGGATATGAACGAAAGAAAGTCGGAGCACGACAAGACTGTCAAATCACTTTGTATTGTCCAAGATATCTCCCACAAAACTAATACAATTATTATTGTTTCAATTCTATAAAAAATAATGAGTTCTTAATTGAATTACTCAACGAAAATTAGGTTCTTTGTGTTGATAATATTACTATTTTACAAATCATATATACATGGTGCTCCTCTTGAATCGACGGATTTCAATCATTATTTACCTTTTTCTGTTTTCAGTGAGAAAAAAATTTAAACACTAGGTTACGTGGATCTCCATTCAACGAGCCACTTTTCTAATTTTTTTTCAACGGTTGGTAGCCGGGCGGTTTGACGTGAGTGCTTTGTTCACTCACTTAATCGACCGATATGTTGGTGGTGGCAGGCTGAACGATCGATTTTCACTTGCTATCGTCCAACCCGTGTTAGAAATCTAACCTTAGAAGGACCTCGTTAGGCTTAGCTCACACAAATTTTGATTTCTGAGGGTTGTCGTTCGTAAGGGTACGATAGTTGTTTAACAAAAAAAACAGATTTAAAGACAACATACTATGACCAATATTACACGATAACACACAAAAGTGTGTTAGAGAGTATTCCAATAAAATAATTATATTAAAGCTACAGGAAGTAATTATAAATTAAGCTTGAAATACTTGTATGAAAATCATACAAACCTCTCATAAAAGTGCTATAAAACTGCTACAAAACAATTTACTTCTATAGAAAAATATGTTTTATAAGTTAGTTATCAAAACGTGTTTGTGATAATTTCGTGACTATTTTATAACGATTTTTCTATTTTATTTCACAAACGTTTCTATGACGAATAATAATTTATGAAACACTTTTATCAGGTGTGATTGATGATTGTTCATTTTGTGGTGATTCATGATCACTTTAATGAAATGAATAAAAACACTTTTGTCTAATTACCACTAGTTAATTTCATTTATACAACCGGTTTCTGGTTTAACCCCATTTTCAAGAGTAAAACTGAAATGTGGAATTTGAAAACTCGGTTATATCGGCAAGATGGAAAGACAGGTTGTGAAACGAACCAGAGTGTCAACTTTAGAATTCAACACCGAAGAATATAGGGGTTGTTAAACTTATAAATTCAAGAGTACATATTTCTGGGTTTCAATTGATTAGTTAATTTCCATGGCTTCCATGATGATCATACATTGTAGTTTTTTTACCCAAACAGACGTGTTCACGGAGCCTTCCATCGAAATTTCTACCGGTTTGGCCTATATATACTGCAGAGCATTCGCTACACTCTATTCTATAAATAGCTGATTTTTTCATTCTATATCGTTTGGGTTTTGCATTTAACAAAGTTCTGCCTAAATTATTATTACTTATGAAAGCTGTTGATATTCTGTGGTTGAAGAAGTAATTATGAATATTTTCTGAAAGTTTACCTGAGTAGTTGATGCTACTATACTCAACTATATTGTATTCTATGCAGTTTGGGTATAATTTACTTATAAGTGTTTTATGAGTTTAACGTCATATTATCTTTTCCATGAGAGAAACTGGTACCTGGTTGTTTATTGAAATTTGGTCAATTATTTTCAGTTCCTTTTGGAAATGATTTTCTGGTGAAGGAATTGCGAAAGCTATCATCGACCTAAACGCGGATAACTTATGGAAGAGTGGATTGAAAGTGTCAGAGGGAATTGTACAGTTTGTGAACGTGTTTTTCGGAAGATTCTGAATTGGAAACTATTATGTACTCTTGAGATATTTAAATCTAGGGAGTTAAGTTTTCGTTTGTTCGATTTCTACTATGAATTTGACTCAGTAATACAGACTATTGAGAAAGTTTGAAAATTGATTAATTTGTATGTTATAACCATCAAAATCAACCAGTACGTCATCAACATATCTGAACATTCTGAACCAAAGCACAATATGTTTCTGAGAAAGGAGGCTATTAGGTATTTGGTATTTTCCAATGTGTTTTGTAGATAAAAATCAATATTATATTTGAAAAAAATTTGTTACAGACATATATCTAGGATAATATGGATTTGTATTACTCTCAACTAATATGTATATCACCAGGGGAAGACATTCGTTTATGGGAATGTTCGGAAACATGTTTTTTACGTCGAATGACACTAGTTTGATATAATTTTTGATATTCAAATTTGATAATTTGTCAGCTAGGTCCACTGAATTTAGAACTCTGTTTGAAGAAATAAATTTTCTGAGGTCTCTGAATCATGAATTTGAAAATTTTGACAACTTACTAGTTGAGACATCTATATATGATAATACCGGCCTGGCTGGATGTGCTTCTTTGTAGAATTTGATCAATCCATACAATTCTGGAGGCTGGGAGTCCATGCATATCATCTTTTTTATATCCCATGTTGTGGGAAACAGCTACAACTCTATGTGATCACGGCTCGTCTTATATAATCAGTTAGAATTTTTGAAGTAATTATGAATTTCCAAAAAATTAATGAAACCGTTGCAGTGCCATGATATTATAAAACTGTTTTGTCGGTTGGGCTACTACCAATACTACTACCTATATCTATTATCAAAGCTTACATTAGCAAATCATAACAATGAATAAACAATGAATATGATAATAATATTCGGTGGAATTAATCTATTTCTACAAGAATTGATTTCCAGTTTCAGGCAAAACTCATCAGCTCAATACGATACAAAGAAACCCATTAATTTTTGACAAAAACAACCCAAAAAGTCACAAACATTATCAGTTATG
>WOGP01006973.1:0-12044 GCA_015342065.1 Leptinotarsa undecemlineata
TTGTCCACCCTGTACCAATTGGAATCAACATGTGATACATTTTTGGAATCAGCTCAGCTAGAGTAATCCGAAAATTGAGACAAAATGGGGGTGTTCCATTTAAAAAAAATGACCGTGACGTCATTACTCGAACGTAATTCACCCTGTATATTAGATTATTATTTTAAAATACGGTAAATTAACATAAAAAATCGACGTGTTTCAGGATTATTTCTTAAAATGACCTGTTTAGCTAAAAATGAATTTGTTCCATACTTTACGGACACAGTGTATAATATCTCACATAAGAATGTGAAATTTGTTTGGAGTCAAGAATGTGATAGGGCTTTCTCAGCTATTGAAAAAGAAATAACTTCTGATAGAATTCTTATATATTTTGATCCAAATTTACCTATAGTTTTATCAACGAATGCGTGTTAGTGTTAGCTCATAAAACATCTAATGGTGATTTAAGACCTGTTGCTTTCATAGTGAGAACACTCATGCCTGCAGAAAAAAAATTATTCTGTACTTGACAAAGAAGCCTTGACTATTTACTATCTTATGGGCCATGACTTTACTATTGTGAGTGATCATCGACCATTAATGTCAATATTTGACAAAAATTAAGGTATTCTACAAATGGCTGCGAGTAGATTACAAAGATGGGCAATGTTTTTGAGTGGTTTTTTATTAGATAAATATACAGTATATAAGAGGTTCTGAAAATTTGGTAGTTGCTCCTTGATATTCGTTATATTTCGGAAGATTATAATGTAAGATGAACCATTTTGAATCTGGTTATATCTGAGAATTTACAAGAGAATTTACAGAGATTACAAAAAAATATGTTTAGAGACTAAGAGAGATCATATTTTGTCAAAAGTTTTAGATTTTGGGATGAAAGGGTGACTCGAAAATATAACTTGTGAAGATATTTTTACCTACCATATTTCCGAAAAAGACATGAAATAACATGAGAGCAGGGTTGTTCGTTTTGGGGTTACAGAGTCATTATTCCAAAAAAATTACAAGGGAAGTTATTTGATGAACTCCGTTGCAGTCATTTGGGAATGAGTAATCAACCATGTTTGAGAACATCTTATAATCCAAATAAGATAACACCTATTCCGTGGAATATACCAGAAAGACCTTGGCAGCGTTCACATATAGATTTTTTAGGACCAATAAAAATCATTATTATTTTGGACGGTTATAGTATGTGGCCTGAAATTTTTCCAATGGATAAAATCACAACATTTCAAACTATTTCTAAGTTAACAGAAACTTTCACACGTTGGGGTATATTCCTAAGCAAATTGTGTCCGCAATCTGTATCAAAAGACTTCGAAATTTTTTTTATTGAAGAATGGTATTAGACACATTACGTCTGCACCCTACAGTTCACCTACAAACGGTGCTCCTGAAAATACTGTAAAATCATTCAAACGAGGTTTGAAGCTAGTTTTACTTGACGAAAAAAATAAGAGAACTCCAACGGATATTTTCGTGTGTAGGTATTTATTATATAATCGTAATGCTATTCACTGTACAACTAACGAATCACCGTCTTTTCTTTTGTGGGATAGGACACTGAGAACGCTATTTGATCTGATTAAACCATCCACATCAAATATTGTATTGAATAACGTAAAAGAAACAAAGTTTACTTGCAAGAAAGAACGTAAACAATTCAAGTTGGGGAAAATCATGATAAAAGATCAAAGAATATCTACCTAAAAGTGTAGACTAGGTTGAAGAAGTTATAATGAAAGTTTAAGGAAAAGGAAATATCCTTTGTGAAGTAGACGGAAGGTTTTGGAGAAGGCATTCGACCAGATAAAAGAATTAGGTGAACGGTTCAATACAGTGAGGGAGAAAATGAGATATACTGAGAAAATGTTATTTATTATGTATTAGATCAGTGAAAGTATTCATCTATCATAGTAGTGTCTGTCACCGAAATATTGTGTAAACAATGTATGATTGACTGGGTAGATATAAATCAGATTATTTCAATTTGTTTTGCTTTCATATTTTTAATAAAGTTACTATAGCGGGCTTTCTGATTATTATATATAGTACTCGTGAGAAATATAGTACTCAACAATATAGTACAACAATAGTATAGTATATAGGGTGATTCACGACGCTCGCTTTCGGCTCGCGCCGACAAACTTCATTCTCAGAAGTACCGTGCCAGGGATCGCACGATAAAAGCTAAGACCTCGGTAATCCTTAGCTCGCACAAGTTTCGACTTTTGAGTGTTGTCTTTCATAAGGGAGGACAGCTGGTTAACGGAAAAACAGATTTTAACAGAATGGCCATATTTCTCGCTTCTTGAATAATATACTATTCATGTTCAGATTTGTGCATAGCTGTCTTGTATAATGTATCCAAGCAATTTTTCTTCTTAAATTTGATACTTTATATTACTGTTTAAACAACCATAGTAGCCATTGGGCACTAGTTTTAATAGTGTTTGAACTATATTTGCCGCTTTGTCAATAACAGATACCTCTGGTGTTTTGGACAACAAACCATACTTTTATTACTATCATTATTGAATATTATTAGTTATTACACTGTTAACAATAAACGTTGAACACTGCTGTTTGCAAACAGATAAACAATGTTCAATGTTCACTTAACAGTCAAATGGTTGACCATATGCATCCGGTCTCTAGGAATGCTACAGTTATCATCATCATCATCATTATTACACAGGGTGGTAGAAGATGATTTTTGTGAACATCTTACAATCTATTTTTTTTTCGACATGCAAGAGAGAAAGAGGGTAAATAATTCTAAATTAATTTTTTTACAAGGAAGTGTTGGTCATGCAAAGAAGTAACTTTCAGACACATTACCTGGAAGAAAAAGCCACATCGAAATAACTTTTTTCATTCAAACATTGAAATGCAAGAAAAAAAAATACTTTGGAAACAACTACTTCATATGAAAATTGAATTATACCAAACACACCTTTTTCTTACCAGATTGTACTCCAAACATTCGTTATGGGGTTGAATCAGATAACATTCGCATGATTGTTACACAATAGGTATATGAAAGAGAAAAAATTCCACTTACATGGAACACTATTATGCTCAATGGCGGACATATTATGTTTCGGAATGAGACACTTGCCTTATTGCCTCTTCAGCACCAATCTGGTGCTCATAAAGTGAAGATGAAGCACTTAATTATTTAGTTAAATCTACTCATGTCATCGATGAAATGGAAACAGAAATAGATTTATTCATCACTAAAATTTTCACCCATACACAATTACAAAATTAAATACATGAGAAAACTTATTGAACTAGACAAAAAAGTAAAACGCTAAAAGCTAATCACAAATATTTGATGTTGAACAAATTTAAAAAAGACAACATGTATAAAAGAAACTCATTTATCTAAGAACTGAAAGCAAGAAATTCATCCATACTGTAGAAGCAATTATCCAACAGGAAACCATAATATAGTTCAGGCTTCACCACAGTTCTACTTTTATTGATCCCTATAAAAGTTGAAGTTGAAGCATTTAATACCCAAGTATTTTGGGAAATTCTGACTCACACTCAAGCGGGAATAGAGGTGGTATAAAGTATCTTCACCCCGAGTAGCGTACTTGTATATCAGAGTTTTTTGGATATAAATGAATAACACTATAATATGTAGCGACACGGCAATGGTAAGATGCTACATTTTTTAAATAGTTTTTCAAGGATCCAGTGGACGAGACTTGCCCATACATCGAATGACTCTTTTCTGAACCTTAAAAATGCGATCAGTAATGCAAAGTTACCCCAGAAGATCCATCCATATTGTAGCCTTGATTGTACCAATCCATGATACATGAGTTTTATAACTTCTGTAGAGACAGTGTCTCGCAGATTCCGAATTGCGTTTGCACTGCCAGCCTTTACACATAAACTGTCGATATGTACCTCCCAAGTTAGCTTCGAGTATTCCTAAAAATCTAGCTACCTGACAGAGTTTCACCACACATATTGATGTTGTTCATTAGATTTGGATTTGAGGTACCGTTTATGGGTAAGAAATTGATAGTTTTATTTATATTGCAAACAAGGTCATTGTCGCTACAGTATTTACTGAAATTATCACATGCATAATTACCCAAGTTTACCAGACTTTCCAAGTTTTTATGGGCTAGGAGTATATTTGTGTCATCAGCGAAAAGTATCATTTTATTTCGTGTGGTACATGTATCGTAGATGTCATTTGAAAATTTTATAAAAAGAGTTGGTCCCAATATAGACCCCTGGGGCACTCCTAACTCAGCACTGTTACAACCAGATTTGCTATTATTTATTACTGTCACTTGTGTATGATTTGTCAAATATGATACCATCCAATCATGTGGCAAATCACGAATTCCTATGCTGTATAATTTACGAAAGAGTAAGTCGTGGTTAACCATATCAAATGCACGAGTTAAATCATAGAATATACCTATTACATTCTTGTTGTTGAGCTGTTCAGAGCTTGCTGAATAGCCCTTGAAGTTGATTTAGCTTTCCTGAATCAGTTCTGGTTATTAGAGATGATGTTGTAACGTTTAAGGTAGGAGATTAGTAGGAATACAATTACAGGATGAATTACTGATTGGTTAGTTGGCAGTTTTTTCGAACTGTTAGATATCTTTACAAGAAGAATTCAATATTTTTTTCAAATACATAATTGTTTACTGATTTTCAGCGCTGATTCCTTGAAGACATAAATTGTCTGGTTTCATTTTGTTGATCAAACTTATCAGTTACTAGAATGGGGTCTGTTCAATTTTCGTGGGCTACATACATTCTTTTAGCAATTTTTTATGTTGGTACACTTGTCTCGAACATATGTTCACAGTTTCGGCTGTTTCACATGTTTACCTTTTTTTGTGAGAGGCATAAAAGTTAGAAGTGTTATGCATGTTTAGTGACTTTCTGCTATCAATAAAATCATATCGAAAGTATCAGAAATTGAATAGTCTGTATTAATCTAAATGCTAAGTTTATCTGATCATATAAACATTAGAAGAAAATATGCACTACAGAGGAGTGTGCCTGGTTCATGACCTTTTATCATTTATATAAAAATGAAACATCTGAAAAATAATTTCTTTTGTTGAATTTGATCAGTATGTTTCCAGAAAATTAAATCATATAATAGGTGAATATTCAGATTGTTGACAGCAGAAGACTGAAAAAAATTTTTGTTTGTACTTACGTGAAATGATGAGCAGAGCACGATTCTGTAGTCAAAACACAGCGCTATCCCTTCATTTCAAAATAATTACCCTCCAACGATCAAAAGAAGTTAATATTCAACTTTCTTTGCACTAGAGAAGATGAAAATATTCATGATTTTCTTCACCACGTAACCTTTACACATTGTTCCACTTTGCATCATTCGTTTTCCGCCCAAATTATCTTTTTCAATGAAAAAATGTATTTTTAGTCAGAGCTGTTTTCTGGTAGTTTATTGTGCAACTGTCAAATTTGATGTTTACATTAATACGACAGTTTCACTCTATTTCATTCTATATTTCTATTTAGATTACTATTTCTTGGTAATTATCAAAAAAATGAAAAACTCTACACTATCAGGTTTGACCAAATTTATGCTGTGGTTAATCAATTGTAATATTCCAGCGAAGTAGTCGTACCAATGTAAATTTGTAATCTAAAATTTGTCAGTTGCACAATAATCTACCAAAAACAGCCCTGACAATAAATACATCTTTTTCTTCATGGAAAGAGATGAATTTGGTGGAATATTACTTTCTTTTGATCTTTGGGAGTCGTAATTAGGGAATGACGGGCCAAGAGCGCCGCGTTTTGACTTTTGAATCGTGTTTTGCGTAAGTTCAAAAAAAATTTCTTTTAAAATCTTCTGCTGGCAACAATCCGAATATTGACAATATAATTTAGTGTCATACCAATTCTTCCTCAAGTACGACTCCAGGCATTGTGAGCATTTCCCTATTGGGAAAATAGGTGCCGGGTATGGCAGTGGCACACGCAATAAGGCACTGCCTTGTCTTTTCGCTGGGGATCCAAGCGTCTCTCCGTCTGTCTGCTTCGGAACCTACTACTAACCTAGAACTGCTATAAGAATCTTCGCTGTTCGAGGAGAGGCCCAGATCGGATATGATTCCATTTGCCCCCGTATTCGAGGAATTTCCAATCAAATCAAAAAATGCTGCTGTGGGGTCTCTTGGCTGGGGTGCTGGTTCAGAAAATATTTTACATACTTCTGGCTCGTTTTTCGTATCACTTTTATGATTGTCGTCTATTTTTAAGCTGTTGATCTGACCTGCCGTTTCTGTGAGTACTTTAGCGAAATCTGTTTGGTCCTTTTTGGTTTCGTTTGTTGCGAAGTATTGACTAAGAGACGGAGCGGAATTTTCAGTCATTTTTGATATCTTATTAAAATCTCGGAGATGTGCCTTGTGGTGGTATGCTCATTATTATAAAATATTTTTAAATAAACATTTTTGTTTGTTTGGGTTTTTATTTGACAAATGACATTTGGAAAGTATGTGTTATGTGGGACTGTTCTTGTTATGTGGGACTGTTCTTGAATTCTTCTTCTTCTTCGCTTCATGTATTGGCTTCAGCTACTAAGACTATCCGGCCAGTGGGTAACAAATTTGATACTTTAGAGCCGAACGTGGCCACAATAAAGTGAGCCTGGGACGGTCCCATATGGCTAAAAATTGAGAAAATCCCGGTATGATACATTGTGTAGGAGTCAATCAATGGTCCATGCACTCAAAACGGTGGGTCACAGGCGAAGCACAAAAAACTAAGGGACTGTTCACCGCACAGAAGCACCAAACACAAAGTAATTACAGCGTTACATGGGAAGAGGAAAGGAAGGAATGTATTGCCTCAACATTATGATAGTTCAAAAGATCGAATAGCAGGTCATTAAGAGATATCGGACCAGGTCGATTATGGGTAGTCTGAAGAGAATTATGAAGTCTGAGGATATTGTCTTGATTGTGTGGGCATGAAAAGAAGATATGCCACAGGTCCTGTCGTTCCCCGCACTCGCATCTGTCATGAGGTTTCACCCGAATTTTATGTAAATGTGCCATGGATAGGCAATGGTTGCTCCGCATTCTTGTAATAGTAGTGATGATATTTATACGGTGGTTATATTATTTCTTGGAGACAGGCCAATGAAGCGGTACGTGCTTTCAGACAACCACAATTTGCTGCTATTTTGTTGCTAATAAATTTCGAAATAATATATTGTTTCGCTTCTGTTTGACGTCAAGTTAACAATCTAGCTTTTTTATTATCAAGTTTTTCATAACTTTGACTATATCGTTAGTTTGATCTAACTTGACGTCAAGTTAGCGATACAACTTTTTATTAACCAGTTTTTCATGACTTTGAATAGGATCGTTAGTTTGATCTAATTATTCGCTAATTAATTGTAAAAAAAGTGTTTTTGTTTAAAAAAAAACGTGGTGTTTCGCTAACTTGACGTCAAGTCAGCGCTACAACTTTTTTATTATCGAGCTTTTCAGAACTTTGACTAGATCGTTAGTTTGATCAAATCATTCGCTAACTAATTGTAAAACAATGTCTTCTTTGTTCACAAAAAAGTGGTGTTTCGCTAACTTGACGTCAAGTTAGGGAAACAACTTTTTGGTTATCGAGTTTTCAGAACTCTTGACTAGGTTGTTAGTTTGCTCGCTAATTAGTTGCTAACAAAATATGTTTTTCTTTTTGTTTAAAAAAAACACGATATCTCGTTAACTTGACTTCGAGTTCGCGTGACACCAAATAACAAAATAATATTTCCTTCCCAACTGGTAAGGGATCCAATAGTCTAATGAGAGTTCTAGAAAATTCGATATCAAACTAGTAAGTGACGATCCTACACATTGTAATTAACGGTCCGAAGAAGGGAATATTTCTTATATAACTATCTTTCTATTTTGGAAGTCAAAATTTGAAATTAGAACACGAAATTTTCAACTTTAACTCATAATTTCAACTTTGATTTCTGTAATCCATCAAAGTGTAAACTTTCTCGGCCATAGATAAGGATGTCCGCACGGTTATATGTCTGCCGTTTTGTCTACGGCTGCGGTATACATTATCAAAGGTGATGGATGAAGTAATCTAGTTGACCTCACAGCAGATAATTCTGTGAGAACAACTAGAGCACTTTGTCTTTCACCTAATCGCCTTTGAAGTCTACCACTATCGTGAACGATACATGAAAACCTGTAGATAACGACCAACAAACATGTAGTCCTTTACCGTTTCTGATTTTTGTTGAGAAGTTGAGGCCGCAATGAATTGAGACAAGTTATTTTCAAGATTTCTGCCAAAAATGGAAACCAATTTTTCATTGAATTTTCATTTCGCAATATTGACATTTACCAATATGAAGGTTTTTCTCAATATACCTTTGCTCAACAAATAACTAAAATAGATTTGTTTGAAAGTATTCATGTAAAAAATATTTCAGATTTTTCAATTGTGATGGAATTGGTCAATACTTGATGAAACTCCATTAGGTATCCAAGTAATACTTTGTTAGATTTTCACTGAACGGTTTACAAAACCGCAACACGTGTTTCGCTACACAATAGCTTCATCGGGCGTCTTCAGTGAACACGCCTGAGGAAGCTACCGACCAAGGACCACGCCTGAGGAAGCTATCATATGACGAAACACTTGTTGCTTTTTTGTGAAATGTTTAGTGAAAATTTCCCAATGAATGTTGAAGAGTGTTTTGGGTGTATGTAAGTTTTTGTCGCTTCGTTGTATTAGTTCACATATACCAGGTGTCCAATTATGAAAACTTTTACCATTACCTCGATGACCATATCTAGGTCAGGGTTATTTTAATAACTGAAACCTGTAATTTTTATCACGGCAAATAATGGAGAATTTTACATCCGGATATGATCTTGACCATCGTAAAGAAAAATAATGGTTTCCGTTTAATATCGACCTTGTTTACCGACACCATTGAATAACCAAAGAAAAATCCTCAAAATTTTTCATTAAATATTTTTAAATGCATTCCTTGAAAGTTTTTCCGCTGTTTCCATCCTTTAGAGACGCCTGGTATACTTGGTTCTTTTGATATCGATGGTAAACTTACAAATATTCATCAAGTATTGAGTTTGGGATAAATCAAAGAGTGATAAATCAATATCAGATAATACAAATATAAAAAATTTCATGGAATGTATTTCATTAATATGTGAAATATTCATCACCATTCAAATTTCCATCAATATATCCCTTTTGTTCAGTGTTACCAATATTGAATTGCTTAGGGTTTTTGGAATGAGCAATATATTGAATTTTTTACATAATTTTTTTCTCAGAATTGAAGGAAAGCAAATATGTTCAATGTTGTTTCTTCACATAATATTTTGGATTTCCTGAACACAACTACCATAACATTCATGTATTTTGAAAAAATTTTCCTATTCATATCTAAATTGGATAGGAATTCATGTAGAGCATAAAATAAGGTCTGCAGAAAGCACCTTGGGAAGCTTTTATAAGTGTTCTCGTTTTGTAAACTGTTTTTCGAAATTCTCATATTGAAGTATTTGAACAATATGAGCACCTTGTCCTTTGTCTCATCGCCTTTAATGTTTACCGTAGTTGTAGACGAAGCGTCAGGCCATGGCCAACAGACCCGGAAAATAAAAACTGAAAACATAAAATATGTTTGCAATACGTCCAAATCAATCTGCAGATCAATAATTTTGCGTAACTATTAAAATTTCGATAGAGAACTGTATACATTACGATGAATTGATAATATTGGAAGAATATATTCACCTCGATTTTCAATCAAACTAAAATGCAATGAATAACAGATTATTTCAGTTTATTTTTCAGCAAGAATAAATACTCAAGCTGAAAGAGACTGAAAAGATGACAAATTTGGTCGAGTGGAGTTTATTAATAGAAGAAACTCTTAAAAATAGTACAATTTATCGGCATTCCGTCTGCGGTACAGAGGGTTGTCTTGTATATTCTTGAGGCATGTTTTTAAGACTTTACACAAGCTTTACACGAGATCGGAAACTAGCACAGTTTTTATAATGAGAATATTTTTTTCCTTTTTCTGGAAACGTGGGTGCTTTGTTCACTCACTCAAATCAACCGCTGTGTTGGTCGCTGGTTCAAGCCCCAGGCTGAACGATCGATTTTCACTTGCTATTGTCCAACCCCTGTTATAGTACAATAATTTTCAAATGAAGGTAACTCATATACAAATTGAACTGCAACAATGTTAAATGTTAGAACTGAATTCTTACCGGGGTCATTTTTATTGTCTATGCATCGCCATTGTAAATAATTGAAAAGTGAGATGATTCCATAAAATGTGTCCCCGTAACAAGATAGCTTCTGCATATCGATAGGATGTACGAGCGAATAGGAGAACCAGTTCGTTAAATACTTTGAAACATCGTTAAACTGATCAACACTTCGCAGGTCTATTATATTTGCGACCTTGAAATGCCATAACTAGTCATTCGGTTTCTTCATTATCAAGCGTCCTTATCTGCATAGGCGTAGTGTCTGTTTCTTGTGAAGGTGACTTTGTTTTGTATTTATTAAATATATTTTATTATATTCATTAAATAGACTGTTATATTTATTAACTTCAAAATATAAAATAGAGTTGGCCGATACTTGTTTTTCAAAATACATTATCATAGATTTTCATCTCATTCAGATTTTATTAGGAGATAATTAGTTGAAGTAGTCATCAAACTCAGGTATAAATGTTCGTTAAACTCAGGTATAACTGCCATTAATTAGTTACTAGAATATTATTAGTTTCTAGGTAGAGTGTAATATTTCAAAAAGTATATCTAAATCACAATGTATGTAGAATTCAGTTTGTTAGTGAACACGCTTGAAAAAGATACTGTGCAGCGAAACACGTGTTGCGGATTTGTTAATCTGTTCTATTGAAAATCTCACAATGAAGTGTTTTTCAAAATACATCAACTTTAAAAGTTGATGTAGCTGATTAATATCTTTGAATTTTATTGCCGTAGCAGGTCCAAGTAATGTACAAAGACAGCTGGTCTGTAGAGTGTAGGAAAATTTAAAAAATATACTCCGTACAGTGAAAGCTGTAGCCCAGTTTTCGCTTTTAACGAGAATATCTGTGTAGACAATTAAACGCATTGTACGTGAAAAAAGGTGACTGGGATTGTGTAAGCTCCAAAAGTACATTGTCGTGGTAGAAAAAAAATTGAATTGGACGAGTACCAGAAAAATTTTGTACGCCATACCATTCATTCTTTCTTTTTTGCTGCTCACAAAAGGATTTATTATCTGGACGAAACGTGGGTAAATGCTGGTCACACAGTATCTAAGATCTGGCAAGATACTACTATGACTAGTTATCGTCAAGCATTTATGGACGGTTTATCAACAGGGTTACGCGGACCAACGAGTGAAGGGCAACGACTAATTGTCGCCCATATAGGTAGCGAAAGTGGCTTTTTAGACGATAGTACACTAATTTTTTAATCATTGTCACGAAGACATGGACGCCCAACGCTTTGAAGGATGGTTTGAATCTCTTATTTCACGAGTCGAGCCAAATTCGGTAATAGTAATGGATAAGGCTTCTTATCATAGCCGATTAGTAGAACAGCTGCCAACTATGACCACCAGAAAAACAGACATGCAGAGTTGGTAGGACAAAAAGGAATTCGATTTTCCGAGGACATGGTTAAGGCCGAGCTTATGAGTGTCTTCGAACAGCATCGTGACAGATATCACCAGCATGTGGTGGATACAACAGCTCGTGCTGAAGGCATCACC
Source organism: Leptinotarsa undecemlineata (assembly GCA_015342065.1). NCBI lineage: Eukaryota > Metazoa > Arthropoda > Insecta > Coleoptera > Chrysomelidae > Leptinotarsa > Leptinotarsa undecemlineata. The sequence continues at coordinate 11,833 of WOGP01006973.1, forward strand.
ATTTTGAGACTTCCTCCTTACCATTGCGAGTTAAACCCGATAGAATTAATCTGGGCTCAAATTAAGGATTACGTAGCTCGTGGAAATGTGACATATAAAATTTCTGATGTCCAAAGTTTATTAGAACTCGCAATGGAACGGATACGGAAAGAAGATTGGGCTAATGCTGTAGCCCATGTGATCAAGGAAGAAGAGAAAATGTGGAGATTGGA
>WOGP01006975.1:0-12043 GCA_015342065.1 Leptinotarsa undecemlineata
ATTCCTAACTCGATCAGTCTATAAGCAAACCAGTATCACTTTAAATATCATGAAATAAGCCCGTTGACATTCACCTTCGAAAAACTCGGACATCTCAAAGGCCACACTCAATCCCAGGTATGAACAAACATTTTGTGCTCTATTGATATGAGCTACTTGCTTAAAAGAAATTATTTTCCGACATATATCAATTTTTAGGCCTTCATTTTCCATTTGCCTGTTCGTTGCTAGCTGATAACGCCCTTAAAATCTCCTCAACTTTGAGAATAGCAATTGGCAAATCTCCACTTCTTGGACACCTATATGACTCACCACTGTTGGTAGCGACATAAGAGCGAATTTGAGCCTCTTGTCTCAAAGAGGGTAATATTGTTCATTTTTATCGTTCATTTGGGTCTAAAGTACCCACTTTTATTTAGTTTCGATTATATTAGTTTAGTGTATTGTATTAAAATTTCAAAACCTTTTCTTAGCTACCTTTGAACAATTGTAAACCGATTGTATGCATACTACAGGGTGGATAATTCATCAGTTGAATTAGACAACAAGGAAATCAGTGTGACAAAATCCTTCATTTTATTATCTTTCATTTTTTCTTGTGAATAATCAAAGTTTTGTAGATTGGTCACGGAATTTAGACCTGACAATCTTCTTTGAAATTTTTATTTGTTAAAATGAACTGCCTTTCTTTATATTCGACCGACCCTCTGTTTCCCACAACTTTTATCAATAAAATATTCGCAAATTAATTTATTCCTTTTTTCTTTCTTCCTTTCTTTATACCCACTGCCGTCTCCATTGTTGAAAAGCTGGTAGGGCATTTGAGGAGGTAATAATTGGCACCCAACGTGGGGCTCGAACCCACGACCCTGAGATTAAGAGTGTCATGCTCTACCGACTGTAAATTTTTGGTATAGGATGTACTTTATAAACTCATATTGGAATTATAACAGGTATTTGAAAATGTGAAATTATATAGGGCGTTAAATTTAAATAAAAGAAGTTGGGTATCAATTTTTCCTTCAACCAGAAGCGTTGGAAAAACTACATTACTTCAATTTATTGGTGCATATTCGAAAACCTATGTTATTTGTTAGTCAATTTTCAGAAAATAAATCATATTATTTTCCAAAGCACGGATAACCAACGGTCATCGCGCTTCACCCTGTATTTTCTATAATGAGAATGTGGTCGCAGAAGTGGGATATGATAACCCGTTCATGGATGCATCCCAGACAGGCGATTATACCGCTAAAAGAATGAAAGACGCCAATCAATAATGCATATTGCCGTTACCGCATCGCTCCTAGCATCCTGATTAAATTGCACGCGGACACAAAAAGGTGGCAATAAAAATGTTATCGTCCCATTCGACGGTCTTGAGCTTTGTTGGCGTTCTGGGCTCGCAATAAAGCGGCCCAGCTCCAGTAGCCCGTCGTGATTTGTTTTACAGCTCATCAAAACGGGAGGAGGAATAAAATAAATGGACGGTAACGCACGCATCCACCTTGGCAATAATAAAACTGAGTCATTAAATCAAGGATGAGATGGTGGATGGTGTGTATGGGTTCTTGTGGATTAGTACAGAACTTGGATATATTGAATAAGGTCACAAGATAGCTCATTCTCGTTTTCAGAGACATGAAAAAAATTGTGTTGACTTGTAAGTAAGTAAGTCATTTTATTCATTTCATTCATTTGCATGAATTGATTTCCCTGCGATTTACAGTTAAAATGATCATTAGTAATCCTATCATAGAACCATGTGTTAGACAATTTGTAGCCACCTAAGCTAGGCTCGTGTCGTGACTGTTACAGACTAATAATGGTTGTGTTATATAATGTTTTCACCCACAATTATTTTATCGTGAGCATGAGTGTTCAATGCACATAAGAATCACAATAACTCTTATGAAAAGATGGGATGAGAAATATAATTGGCTAGATGTACTGTAGACAAGACAAGATTTATTCTAACTGTAGTGTTATAAGGTTTGAAACGCAATGAATGATTTTACAAAAATGGAATGGTATTGTTTCACATCAGTACTTAGAGAAGGGGTCAAATTCGTCATTGTAGGGATGGACATAGGTTGGGTAGGTAGGAAAGGTTATAATAGCGGGTAATTCCCAAGATAAGGGATACAAGGAACAATTAGGGAATTTGAAGGTAGCTATTTGTAATCTACAATATTTACATAGAAATGGGGTTAAATATTTGGGTTTTTTACGAAAAGATATTCGGGAATATTGAATTTTATGAGGATAACTGGATTAGAAAAGACCCGTACATTAGAAAAGCATCCCGGAAGAACCAGATTAGACATAATATATTATTACCAATACATAAAATATAAATAATGCCATGAAACAATCTGTTTTGTTGTACACATTTTGGAGCTGGCAACTCTAGGCTAAATACAAAAAATCAAGATTCACTTGAAAACTATAATTTCGATAGCAAAATTTCGAGACCGAACATATAATATATAATATAATAAATACATAAAAGCTAAAATAGATGATTTGATTATATATTACTGTCTACTATCTAGGTTTAAAACCGCGGTTGGAGAACGATGGCTAGAGGAAGGTAATAAGAACATTTTCAAAGATATCTTAATAATTTCTGATGAAAACTTTCAGTTCCTTATATAATTTACAGTAATTATTATTCTCGTATGGTATCGTAATTGCTTGGTTGAAGGTCAGTCGCGTATTATATTCATGTGTAATGATGTTAATTGTGTTATTACAGATCCATAATAAACATTGATAAGCGTATAATTTTCTGACTTTGAACAAATCACCTTTTTCATAGAGTAACTTTGTAGAATATCTATAATTATGATCTTGTCAAACACTTTATTATTTATTAAACACTGCAAAATTCAGTTTTATACAGTGTACCACGTTTTAAGACTGAGTTATGGCTCTGAATATAGTGACGGATAGTTGTAGCAGAATATAAAAAAGACAATATTACCAGAAAATAATGTCAACCTCAGATAATCTTGGTGAATCGACATGGAATGTTAATATCAGTTGATTAACAAAAAAAAACGCGCATCAAGAGATACAGTTTTTGTTCTAGTGTGAAACAAGTGTTTTCTATAGATATTTCTATTATTTTATGTTTCCCACACTCAGTAGATTGAAAATAACAAACAAAAACTTGTCTGAAACAGATTTGGTTGGAACTGTAACAGAACGCATCTTTGCTTCTGCTTTCTTTTCAGTTTATTTACTGTACCGTGCTACCATCTTGTGGCGTTGAACTTGAGTGTAGTTGTTACTCGCATCGAATTACAGTTTCCTGCCATTTTTTTAGTACTGATATATACGTACTTTCGAGTTGGACAACCAACACTACTTAATGGCTTGTACTTTTTCGTAACAAACATGTTTTTTCACAGATTCATGGTTTTTCTTCTAAACTGTTGACCCACGTCTTTTCAGTTGGAACGGATTGTGTGAAGAGACTAACTGCCGTTGCTAATGTCTTCTTGGGTAACAGTGACTCTTCTCCATGAAAACTCTGAGATAACCCTATATATGTTTTGGTTGGTTTCCGTGTTTTGGCGTGGTCCCCTTTGGTTACAATCTCCAATCGTTTCAACTGCAACTGCGGCAGTCATCTTCAGTGGCGTTGTCAAAGTACTCCTAATGACGTGTCAACTGATACTGAAGCTCTCATTTCTGCTGTGACATTTGCTGACACGCCCAGTCGAGCACAAGCGGAGTTGCTGATTGGGACAGACCGAGAAGTCTACAGTGCCCGGAAAATCAACACCATAAATGACACGACAGAAATAAGAGCTTCAGTGTCAGTTTACAGGCCAAGAAGAGTACTTCAAGTTTTTTGGTGGCTTTGCGTTTCTACTTCATCGGGGGAGCAATGGGAGCATTTTTGGATTTCATTTCCAACATATTTGGAGTAAAAATCAATACCAACGAGCTCTGTCAAAATTTTGGCTCACGTTACCCTTGGCCACTAATTAACATTTCCTTGACACCGGAGAAATCACCTCAATAGAAACAGCAATAGCAGAAGACGATGAAAGATCAATGGTAGCAGCAGTTGCCAAAACAACTTCTAGACCGGAGCTTGTTGTTTGAAACAGAAATTAAATTTCAGATTGTAGGTGTGTAGGTGCTGTTATTTCAGCTGCATAATTTTTTTCAGGAATCATATATATATCATATCATATTTCGTAGCTACTTGAGACGTATTTGTCACAGAAACTGAATCTTCTGCTTGTTGCTGCTTGTTGTAATTGTTGTTTCAGACTTGGCAGAGCTCATTACTATTGCAAGTTGTTGGAGTTGTTTTCCAGTGGTATGTTTTTGGTTTCAGCTTGCTCGTACATATAATCCTGAAGTATATCAGGATTCAACGGCCAGATGCAAGTGCTTTTCAATCCGTGCCAAACATTTTGCTCCGTAGCTGCCTTGCCATATGCTTCGTTGAACAAACCGGTGATCTGCAGATGCGTAACCACAGCACGTCCAGGATGTGCCTTCAGCCATTTAGCAATTTTTTGGTTATAGAAGATCTTCAAAGGCCCAATAAAGGAGACGTCAAGAGGTTGCATACGATGTGTGCATTGGTAGGCAGACAAATAACATGAATACCAATTTTTTTTGCTCATTCCTAAGTTTCAATGCATTTATGACTAGCATGTCCAACAAAAATTAGAATTACTTCATCGTCAATATCTGCTTTCATAAAACTTTGGAAATGCTTCATCCATTTCATAAATATCTCGGTTATCATTCAGCCTGATTGTTGAGCTACAGCTGAAGTGACAGGAGGAGCTTCATGTATAAGTCCGTTTTCCATAATTTTCTAGGAAATATCGTCATCGGCGGTATGAAAGTTGCAATAGCATCAACACAACAAAAAACAGTGGTGTTCGCTCCATGCTCCGCACTAGGTATAATTCCGAATTGTTTTCTTCCCGTGGTAGCTGAAATATTAACAGGTTTTTGTCTGTAGATAGCCCAGACTCATCAGCATTATAGATACGGTGCGGTACATAGCCAACAGATTCTGGTAAACTTCCGTACAACTGGTAAAACTTTTACAGCTGCGGCCGATTAAAAGCTTGTGCTCGAGCTGCTGAAGTGGCTTCTGGTTTCTGGTTAAATTTATGAGCGAAACCGTTTTTCTCAGTCATCTGAAAAATTAATTATTGCATCGAGCAAATGATTTTCAAGTAGTTTTATTCGCTCAACTGATTGCCTTCTCACATCAGGTGCAAAGGTAGCTTTCCAACAACCAAGGCCTTTGGAATTTGACTTCAAAGTTTTATTGGTGCCTACAAAATGCCTTCGAATAGTTGCTTGAGGAACATCAAATGTTTTTGAAGCTAATAACTACTTCGATCATGCTACTGCAGATGACAGCCGCAGTTGCAGTTGCAGTTAAAACATCAGCCGTGAAATCCTATATTCCTAAATCAACCCTCTACAAGTTTTTCAATCATATTAATTCTGCTCCCTCCTTATTAATGTTGTAAATTGGGTTTTCCCGTTGAATAGCTGACCCATTAATTATAATAAGTGAAAAGTCATCTGAGATGGCTTTCCACTCATTACGGTCTGAGGCAGAGTATAGTATTTTTGATTTCCTCCATTGCTAAACCCATACAACATTCCTAAATGTATGTCGTATAAGTATCTACGACCCTCCGGATAACGCAGCACCGACCGTATCTTCAGCAAGGCCTTTTAGCATCAGGTGTCCCTCCCGGTGGTAGTTCATAAGATCGTTTTACGATCGGGGTGCAAGTTTACGAGTTCCGGTCTCGGCAGGCTGCTCAACTCTGAGTTTAACTGCGAGACCTGTCACTATTCGCAATTAACCGACAACGGGCCATGTATGCGATGACGTGCGAGCCGCATATACAGTCTATGCTGCCGATGGGTTTGCTGTCATTAAATATGAACGTTTGACGTTCCGGGTCTTCCTGAAATATGCACGGGAAATGTCTGGTCGGGCGACAAAATGTTATTAGGCAAACGTGTGGTGAGCGGTTTACTGAACTTGGGGAGTAGATTTGATTTCATGATTTAGTACATTGAAATATTCAAAAGCAATACGACAAAAAGTAAGAATTTCATTAATATATGTAAATTTTTCAACGAAAACCTTGTGATTTTGCAATAACATGGAGGCAAAAAACATTATAATGTATTGCTCAAAAATAACAAGGTTTTAGTTCAAACAAAACCTGTGCGCTTTGGGGCACCCGACAGAACTGAAAGGAATGGCCTTGTCCAAACGGCTATTTTCATATAAAAATTAAATTGCATGAAAGAAAAATGATTTCGTATCAAATATTTTCATGTGAACGCTGAATTATTTGAAGAATACTTTTATCTCTTCGAAATCAAATCACATCAAATCAAATTTTATCAAATCCATTTTCCTATTATACAATGGATTGATCGTGTCTGGTGAAGTGTAAAACCCACACACTTACTTAAAAAAAAGTTACTCCTAAAGTACTAGTTTACAGGTTATGTTGACAAAATAGAGTATATACACATGGACATAATACATTGTTGAGGATGTAACCCTAATATTACTCAATGACACATAAAAACAAGTATACAAGACATTTCGATATGAATATAAAAAAGCATAAAGCACAATAAACACTACAGGATACTATAGGGAATCGCAGAGTAAGCATACGAAAAATAGACACTCAATAAATTATCCCAATCTAGCATAGATTTCAAAACAGTCAATAGATAGAAACACTGATTGTTTTTTTACAGACTCTACTAATTTGTGTCTCCCAAGATAGATTACAGTCGAATATGGTTCCGAGAAATTTTGCAGACTTCGATGTACTGATTAAAGTGTTATTTAATAATATTGAACAATTTGATGGTAACTTTTGAGCTGTATGGTATTCAATACAAACCGTTTTCGAAACATTTAACATTAATCTATTACAATAGCACCAATCTTTGAATTGGTTTAGTGTTCTGGTAAGTTTTTCAGAAAGTGCGAGTTTTGAATGATCTGTTGTTATGGAGTACCTCAGGGTTCTATTCTTGGCCCCATTATGTTTTCTCTCTATATATCTGACTTCCATATAATAGTTGATCATTGCACAGTTCATCATTAGGCAGATGACACTCGATTTTCTCCAAGTAATTGGAAATTGGCAATGGAAAAAATTAACAGCGATCTACTGGACCTATCTATAGCCCTATGAATTTCAAAAAATCCCAGCTTTTTAGCCCAAAACACAAAAGGTGGGAAATTGAAGAAACAATTGAAATCCAACTTGGACAAAACTCACTACAAATAATTACAAAAAGCAAGAACTTGGGTTTGTGACTAGATGCTGATCTGAGATTTCACAAAAATATAAATTTACTTTGTCGTACCTCGTACAGTATTTTACGACAACTCTATCAAAGTAGAGATATTATGACTTCAAAATTGAAGTTGAAACTTTGCGAAACCCTTATATTGTCTATATTAGCATATTGCGATATAATCTACGGCCCTGCTTTGATACAAATTGATGTAAATCGCTAACAAAAAATACAAAAAAATGGAATTCGTCTTTCTTATGGTGCGATAAATTTCGACCATATATCCCCCAAGTTCGAGGAGTTAGGTTGGTTACCGATTGCTGAAACCTGGCAGTTCCATCTACTCGTCAATACACACCCTATATACCAACCAGTTGGTTGGCAGTAAGGGTGGTATGTTTACCTAAAGTGGGCCGGAGAGACCCACACCCCAAATCAATACGACCAATCAGCCTTACACCCTTCCAGCTGAAAGGACTTGAGAGGATACTGGACGGATATATCAGAAAGGTAGCATTATATGCATCTCCACTAAATAACTACCAGTATGCCCATCAAACCGGCAAAATGACAGAAAATCTCCTAATCCCTTGACAACAAGGAGATTGCGGTCGCTGTATTTCTTGATAATGAAGGATCATTCGACAATACACTATCTAAATCTATAGGATTGCCTCCGGCTAGAAAGGGTATAGAATCGACCATAACTGGCTGGATCTATGCCATGCTAGTAAACGGAACTGCAACTAGGACTCTTCAAGACGAGGCTATCACGTTGAGGGTCACCAGGGGCTGCCCTCAAGATGGGGTACTATCTCCCCTTCTGTGGTCACTCCTGGTGGATAGTCTGCTTGATGCCCTCGATAGAAGTAAAGTTGATCTATAAGATTATGCAGATGACCTTGTCATCCTGGCAAGGTCCACGTCGGGAAGGGTAGCTTGTAATATCCTCCAAAGCTCGTTGGACGTTGGTCATAGTAGGTGCCTGAGGGAGCAGATGCCTGTCAAACTCAGCAAAACTGTGTTGATCCCCTTCACCAAAAGGAGAAGATTTGACGATCTAACGCCACTTTCCCTCAATGATGATGTCATTCCATTTGGAACTGAGGTGAAATATCTTGGCAGTGTCCTAGATAAAAGAGTCACATGGTACGCTCAATTGGAAATGGTTTTACACAAAGCCAGACCGTCTCTATGGACAGGTCGAAGGATTTGTGGTGAAACTTGGGGATTAGGTCCCAAACAAATCCATTGGATTTAATTGATGATTGTCTGAGCAATGATCACTTATGGTGCAATTGCTTGGCGGCTAAAGTTTTACAGAAAACGGCCCAAGCGAAGCTCACTGGCTTACAGAGACAGGCTATCAGTGGTGTCATAAGTACCACACTGTCAGCGACCATGAAGATCCTTCTAGATCTACCTCATCTTTCCTCATCTCATTTTTCCGGAGAGAAAGGCTGGATGGACTGAATACAGACTTGTGCATAATTGCCACTTACACAAATCAATTCAATGCAAAGTGCAACAGACTGTTGGTTAATATTGGAAGTCACAACAGTCTGGAAATGACCTCTGACATTATGTTCCTAACCGTCAACTACGAACTGCCTTATTCTCGAGTAGAGAGGACTGGATCACCCGGGAGAAGGAAATATTAAGAGCAGATAGTTGTTGGTTGACAGATGGATCAAAAACACCTTCCGGTTCTGGTGCAGGTGTTTCAAATCGCAGACTGTTGAAAGCTCTTGACTCCTACCAAACAACATTTAAATTGGTAGCAAACTGCCAAAAACGGCTATCCTCGAAAGAAAAACTTGACAGATTGTCTCTGGTCTGGATTCCTGGCCATACTGGCCTGAAAGGCAATGAAGTTGCTGACTTTTTTGCAAAGGAGGGTGTTGCAAGCGGCATCATCGGACCAGAACCTGTCATTGGCTTCGCTTTGGGCTTTGCCATACAAACACTGAATATCTGGATAGACAAAAATATTCAAGGACTTCTGGCAGAATCTTCCAGGATTGGCTCACTCCAAGGCGTGTATGCACCCTACGAAGCTTGATAACAAACAGTTGTTGGACTACAGTAGGGATGATTAGGTTAGATTAGGTCCAAAGTGAGTGGGTTTATTCGACCCTCCACCGCAACCCGCAAGGGTTTATTGTGGCTCACAGCTATTCTCACTCGGCCAAATGAACCCAGCTTCTCAACGGAGCCGATAAAATCATATGGTGAGTGGTCTTTCAGGTCAGATGTTAAGAGTACGGCTTTGCCGAACTCTAAAGACCTGATTCGAAGTATTTGCTCTGGTGATGAGGTAGTCGGATAGTCAAGTTGCAAGATTCCCACCTTGATACCCTCGATAATCTTTCCATATATGGGTTTTTGCACGTCAGCTAAACCTGACGATGCTTTAGATTCAGCCATGCAGAGTTTTTTCGCCTCTAGTTTTGGTGAAACCTCACTTGAGCGTAAATGTTTACTAACCTGCTCATGAGGGGTTAGTTCCTCCACCTGACAGATTCTGCGTATGCCGCAGCTCTCGCCCCTGAACTAAATTTACAGGGAGGTCAGTTGAAGTTGTGAACTCGACATCCATCTCCTCTGTAGACACGCTCCTGGATTGAATTCTACATGAATATCAGTGGGAGTCGTAAACTCGACATCCATTTCCTCTGTAGACTCACTCCTGAACTAATGAATTCACAGGGAGGTAAGTTGGAGTCGTAAACTTGACATCCATCTCCTCTCTAGACTCGCTCCTGAACTAAATTTACAGGGAGGTCAGTTGGAGTCGTAAGCTCGGCATCCATCTCCACTATAGACTTAGCGTCAGAAACAGCCCCCCATTACCGTACCTAGGCAATGCTACGACGAGAGGGCGCCCGGTATCTCGAAGTTTCCGTAGAGACAGCTGATAGGCTCAGTGAAATTCATCCTTTTGGCACGGATACACACACCTTAGGATTGAGCCATTGTTGGGATTCCATTCAGTTAGGGAATAACAGAAATACAAGTGATTCTGTCATAGCCGTATCGAGCGGGGATACGTGGAAGCAGGCATTCGATGACCGGTTTGCTCAACCCCCACATCCCAAGCCAATGCACTCACCGAAAACAGCAAGTACAGTGGTTCAGGCAGTGGAAAATGAACAAATACAGGCAACCCACCACTAGGGATGAACTACGATGTTTAACAGGCCTTCTTACGGGTCACTGTCATTTGAATCATCATATGCAGAGACTTTGACTGTCGAAATACAGTGTGTGTCGCCTCTGTCTGGAAAATGATGAAACAGCAGAGCATATTATTTGTGACTGTCCCGCTAGGAACAGAATGAGGTTCTTATAGTTCGGCAGATCCGTACTCGCACCATCTGACTTGAGAAGCCACTCACCAAACAAACTAATAGGCTTCGTGAAAAAGCTGGGTTTATTTGGCCGAGTGTGAATATGTGTAAGCCGCAATAAACCCTTTTGGGTTGCAGTGGAGGGTCGAATAGACCCACTCACTTTAGACCTACCTACCTACATACCTACACTATGAAACAAAATCTATGACTGTACAAAAAAAGAGTACTACTTGTATACATAACCGTGACATGTATAATAGTAATCAGAATATACAATGTGGGTTTTGTATAGGTGTCAGCATTCTGATTATTTATCTGGAGTACTACTGTAGACTGTTCGGAAGAATCCCAGATTCGGGAAATTTTAAATAATTTAAAAAATCACTATTCAGTATTGTCAAAGAGCGTTTCTTTGTGTTCAGATTATCCCGCAAACATCATAAAATGAAATGTTACATTCTCAAAAATTGAAAACGCATCGTTCGGTCGGAGATGCCAGGACAGCAGAAATTTTCATTGCACTCCCCAAAGTTTATCCTCGAATTTATTTTCTTGTATCGCACATCAAAATTTCTCAGTATGTAACGACCACCGTTTTAAGACATCACATATCACTTTTACGTTGCTGGTTCGTCACCGAAATAAAACAAGTATGCCGCGTCATCGAATAGTTGACAATGTCGTAAAGGGAACGTAAAAGCTGTTAAGGCTAAATCGGCTTGGCGAGTTGCTTTGGAGAGATAAGGCCACTGTTGTTATGGGTTGGTTTATGTATACTTACTGAACATACTGTTATTTTTCAATTTATTTCCAGCGAAAATCGAAGAGGAACTGAGGGGGTGCAGGTGACTGAAGGAAATTGTACAGTAGGTGGAGATCTACTAACTACATCAATTGGGAAAATTGTTCTTTCCTAAATTAATTATTATTACCAAAGTATTTCTCTTAGAAACACTCAATGCAGCTGATATCAAAAATTCATAGTAGACAGTTAGGACAGTTTCATGAAAAAAATCGAATATGGTGAACTTCATTCTTTTCAAGAAAGACAAGGAATATGACCCAAATTTCAAGCAACTTGTTTCTGATCGTCCTGAAATATATGAAATATACAGGGTGTTTCTCAAACATATACTAATATTTAAGGAGGTAATTCTTAGACCCATTTTAAGAAAAAAACTTTTCATGGACGTATGTCCTAAACGCCTTAACTTTTGAGATACAGGGTGGCAAAGTTTTCAAAAATAATCAGTTTTTAATAATAACTGAGAAAATTTTGTAGACATCTTTGGCATATTTGGTACATATGTTCCATGCCTCAAGGCGCATTTTCTGATGTACACAAATTT
>WOGP01006976.1:0-12043 GCA_015342065.1 Leptinotarsa undecemlineata
TCAGGAGCGAGTCTACAGAGGAGATGGATGTCAAGTTTACTCCTCCAACTGACCTCCCTCTAAATAAAGTTCAGGAGCGAGAGCTGCGGCGTACGCAGAATCTGTTTTAGCAAACGTTTAGCAAAGGTTTAGCAAACGTTTACGCTCAAGTGAGGTTTCACCAAAACCAGAGGCGAATGAACCCTGCACGGCTGAATCTAAGGCATCGTCAGGTGTAGATGACGTGCAAAAACTCCCATATGGGAAGGTTGTCGTGGGTATCAAGGTGGGAATCTTGTAACTTCACTCTCCGACTACCTCATTAACAGAATATATCGTTTGTGCCTGCCCCGTTGGGTACCAAATCAGGTCTTTAGAGTTCGGCAGAGCCGTACTCTCACCATCTGACCTGAAAGACCACTCACCATACAAACTAATCGACTTCGTTGAAACGCTGAGTTTGACAATAGGTCGAGTGACAATAGGTGTGAGCCACAATAAATCCTTGTGGGTTACGGTGGAGGGTCGAATATACTCACTCACTTTGGACTTTACCTAACCTAACTACCTATATACGTTCGCAATAGCGCAGTATGTTAAGCGCGGTTCAAACTAGAGAAACTTGTTTCATGTAACAGGTTTCATAAAATGAGTTTCAAGAAAACCGTTTCATTGGAACGTGCACACAGAAGCAACGGTTTTCAATCAATTACGTGTTGGATTTCGGCGACGATGCTTGTGTAGTGATGATGGTGGCTAAGAAATAAGAAAAAATTGCAAGTATTGAATTCACTCGATGATCAGCAAAGATTCTGATGAATTTAGGCCACTTTTCAATAGTTTGTTGGAACTAGTGAATCCACTAACTAAGAAAATAATTTACAATTATACTGAGATTAGTGAAAATATGATTACTTTGAATTATTCGTCAAGTAGTATATAACACTATGAACTATATTGACAAGGTATGGTTATTCAAAGTGATGAAAAATCAATATAAAAGAATGAAAATCATTATATAAGTGTTCCTTTGAAAGATAGGGTTTCGGCTCAGTAAAGAGTTGATCCCAGTGTGGAGTATTGATGTCTTCAGGAATTCGATAGTGATTGGTAGCAGATGTTGATGCTGACGACTAACTTTTCCATGATTGTGTAGAGATTGAACTTACTAATGTTGGTAGCTTAATGGGTGATCGCTAGCTGTTCAGCATGGTGATGCACCAATCCAATTGATCAGGTTAACAATATCCCTCCAAAAAATTTGAAGATTGCGTGTAGTCATTTCTTCAACCTCTGGAAGAAAACTCAATAAAAATGTATTTAACTTGAGTCATTGCTTTTCTTCTGTATGTAATCCATTGTTATCTCATCAACAGCATTAGTTTTCTTCTTTTTCCTTCGAAGGAGGTAAATTCATTGGTTCATTACCTGTTGCTGTATCTTTATTTCTCACATCAGTTTCATTAATTACCTTCCTTTCACTGACTTTCATTTGACACTTTCATGGGAAAATTGTAGAGACGTTCAGATGTGATGTTTTTCCACTGTTTCAATAAACTTGAATTGAAATATATCTGCCATCTTTTTTCACCCACAGAGAATTGAAATAATGAAATATACTTGTATTGATGAAACATGAAACTGAATCAACAAGAAATCGATTTGAAGAATATTTTGAAAGCCAGTTTTCTCAAATCCATGCTGTGTACACCAACCTCTGTGAATCTATCTGTAACAAGCAATTTTAGTTTCATATTTCACGAAACCATTTTCATGAAAGAAGTTTCTCCAATGTGCACCCCGGCTCAGAGTTTTGATATCATTCGGTTTTGAGAAAATATGTGATTACAAAAAATTACTCAATTACGAATTCATATTGTTTTTCTGAAGTAGTGTTCGGCATTGGAAGTTTCCAATCGTCACAGATTTTAAATTTATACTAGGTTATTCCAAATTCCAAACTTTCACAACTATTGAATTATTCGGTAACTGGTTGCTTTGCGTGAGTCATTCATTCTACCCATTGAATTAATCGTCATTGTGATTATGGGAACGATCCCTACTCTGTAACGATGGGTGTTTGATGAGTAACGTTTGATTTGTGCAAAAATCACGGTGAAGGGTGAGATATAATCTGTAAATCTGATGAGTTTTTACTTTTAAGGGTTGTCGTTCGCACGGAAACGACATATGTTCAAAACACATTTCCAGTAATTCAAATTTCTTTGAGAATAAAGTTCTATGGGTAGTCTTTTGGTATTTTCATCAAGTTTCAGAAGTAATAGTATTGTTGTACACAAATATTGAACCCAAATATAAATGAAATTTGAATTGAATAACAACGATTATTATTCATATGTGAAATATGATAGTTTGTTTCTCTGAAGAAATTTGTTTAGATGATTTCCCTTATAATTGAGCAATCATGATTGAGGTTACTGTTTATATCATTGTAATATGCATTTTCAATGCACCATTTCAGTTTGTAATCCTAGCGACAGTCCTCTGGGGATTTTTTCACTTCTATTGAATGATATACAATTAGTTTTTGTTAGACATTCACAACTCACCTCAATATCGTTGATATACCAAGATACGTTCATGGCCGGATAAGACCCTGGTGTTGTACAATTAGCTCTCAGTTCTGCCCCTGGCGTGATTTTTTGAATTTCAACTTTGAGGACGGGGCCATCTTCGGGAATTTCTGAAAGGAAAATTTTCCAAGATGAGTTGTGGTACTTAAACGCGTGATGCATCGGCATTACAACATACAACAAATGTTGGGTATTTCTGTGAAGGAACTACACACCCATTTTTTTGAAGCCCTGGATTTATGTTACATGTGCAGTATTTCTGGTTATCATTACTTGTTGATAGCAGAATCCCTAATTCGAAATAAAATAATATATATTCTAATTAGCTGAATATCTGAAGAATATTTCGTTAATATCAGTCTCAACTCCCTACACTATAGGTTAATGAACTAACACCTATCAAAAAATAACTACTCCCCTGGTTAGTACCACGAAGAGCGTTGGACTATATCCAAAACGTGTCAGTGCAAGATTATTCACTGAAGTTACGACCGATTTCATAATCAATATCTAAAATCCAATTTACCGAATGGAAACTTTACACTAAAGTCCCCTTTAAAGTAGCTGTTGCCGTCATTTGGTTTCATGATTGATATTAAAGTGCCATTTCCATAAAGTATCTTTCAAGTTATTTTCAAGATGTTGAATAAACTGGAATTCATGGATTTTGACAAGATTTGTCATTATTTGGCGAGTTTTTTTTTTCATGTTTGAATAAATAAGGTTGAAAGGTGTGGTCTTTGGTGTTTTTATTATTTCTGAGGCCGATTTATTTGGAAATGGAAATTTTCAAAAATAATGTGCATTCAATTGCTCCAATGGTCTTGGGAAATGGAGCTATTTCTTAAAATTTTTCAACTGCTTTTTCTATTTCTCGATTATTCTCATACATGAAAATGTTTTGTCGGGCTAGTGAGGCAATATCAAAAGACGCTTTTTTGATAATCCTGCTAGCTGAACTACTATACAGTTTCATAAAATCTGATACTACTATTTGCATATTTCCTGATGCATATAGTCTTAAAGTCAACAATAATTGTTCTAATGGTGTAATGCAACAAACCCTAAAAATTAAATGAGTTTTTGATAATTCTATCATTAATACAAATTTTACAACTCAATCATTAGTAGGTAATTCAAATGTAGCTTTCATTTCATCCAGTAGATACAAAATAGATTGTTTTTTCAAGCGAAAACGTTGGTAAAAGTCAAGCTCATGAAATTTTTCAAAGCAGCCTGTTCTTTTACTATACACTTTTGGTCTTCTAGTATAAATAAATTCTTCATCAGATGAACTTGAGCAAGACGTTTCAAAATCGGCTGTTATCCATGCATATGGTGTTAGCGATACAACTGCCTCAATAGATTTTTAATTATTGGAACACACTAGCAGACCGGTTTTGAGTTGTTTGGCCACTCGTCAGTGCAAGGTAGTGTCTATCATCAACATAAAGTCGATGATTTCCGAATTCCTTCAGAGTATCATTCCATGCGGTTAGTTACCTCGTTCACAGGTAGAAGGGGCGATGACAAACCAGTTGCTTGTTGTTCGCTTCAGCTTAGTTCGAGATGACACCGTTCGCTTACGAAAAAGTTTCAAGTTGTATCGATATCCGTCATTCTTTGTTGTTATTGAGCAAGGTACGAAACAATTTCACATTCAACAAGCAGAAATTTGCGATACAACTAGTCATCGTACGTAAATGTCGACGGCTGGGAAAGTGAGTTGGCCATCACTAGAAATAATAATAAACATGATTTTGCAATTTTCCACAAACCATCTAACCATCTTACACAATTCATTATACACAACTCATCAATACATCCATGTCAACATAAAGTAGCAGAACAAAGTATTGAATATTCCAATTTCATAAAACATGCTGTTAACAATGGTTACGAAGTGGATATTATTGACTCAACCATCAACACCGACTATTACATTGCGTTATTGACGCGTTTCAAAGACGAAATCGCGGAAAAATAACCATATTTAAGGAAGAAGGAGAAACGTTTTCATCAAGGCAATGCACCATGTCACAAATCAATGAAAACAATGGCAAAATTGCATGAAGTGGGCTTCGAATTGCTTCCTTATCCACTGTATTTCCCAGATGTGGCCCCCAGCGACATTTCCTGGTTCTCAGATCTAAATTGGGGCTAAAATTGAATCGTAATATTAAAATGATACCGTCAATTGGGGTGACTTTGTCCTCTGGGGTAGTTTTGTCCAGTTTTGAAACAACAGTTTCGCGCCTCCACAATAAATAGCTGAAAGGTCGCCCTTCAGATGAAGAAAGCATTGTAATCTCCAAAAATACGACTTATTCTACCGACAAAATTTTAAAAACTTTTATGTCGTTCATAATAATTCTGTCGACAGTCCTGGCAAACTGTACTAGTTATTTTCGAGGTAATTTTCACGGGGTGACTATGTCCATCCATGTTTAATTTTTTATTCGAGAGGGGAAATGATATAAAATTAAATAGCTACATAAATCACATCTACAAACTACCTTACAAAGGTTAAAATTTTATCTAGGATATCAAAAAATGTGTTATGTGAAAATTATCAACTTCAATTTTGAAATTGGAGAATGTTGGGGTGACTGATCACTATCTAAAAATATTAAAGCAACTGAGCGCAACTGAAAATACTTTTTGAAACATGGGAATGATTGTAATACACTATTTGAAACCTTTACTGAACTCTATCCCAGCACCAAACCATTATTTTCAACATTTTGACACGTGTAACGATCATCAAGCGATAATCTTCATGAGAATTTTTTCTTCCTGTTGATGAAGATCACTTGGTGACTGAAACACGTATTGAAGTGTTAAAAATAACGATTTGGTGTTGGGACAAAACTCCAGTAATATTCTTCCATGTGTACTTGAAATAAAGTTTTTTAGATTGCTAATGATTTTCACCTTGGAAATCTATCGTTATGAATACATCAGTAGATTTTTTTGACAGATAATATTACAGAATATGTGATACACTTGTGTGTACACATATGTGATACACGTTCAATGTTTTACTAAACATTTCATTTCTAAAATATATTTTCAATATCCTAAACTTCATATTCAAATATATCTCAATTTTCAGTTTTTTATAATATTGAAATGAAATATTATGTTTCGGACTAATTCTTTGTCAGAAAAACAGAGTTTTGTTTATTCAGGAAATGTTTACTTTTATCATCTCGTGAACAACTGATATGAGAGGTAATATTTCGAAATTGGTCTGTAGGTTTTATTCTTCCTCTTGAAGATGATCACTTGGTGATTGAAACACGTGTCGAGGTGATGTAAATAACGGTTTGGTGTTGAAATAAAACTCCTGTTATATTCATGGATTATTTGGTAATTTTCTGAATCTAAGAAGAAATAGTTCTTCCGGCTAGAATCACAAGACTTATGTTACAGAATGTGTTGAGAGGCATGTACTTCGAAATTTTACTATAATGAAATGAATAATGAATGATTTAATGATAATGAATTTGGATATTTTTCTATTGAATGATTAAGGTGTATCGCAGCAGTCATTATTCAATTTTGACAGTTTTGTTTATTCATAAGCTCGTTAACTTGGTTGATTTTCTTAGATTTGTTCATTCACTTTCAAATGAAATAGTTATGTTTTACTCATCAAAAAACACATTTTTTCAGAAAGTACTTGTTAAAAAAGGATCTTCAATTTGGAAAATCATAGACACGATAATGTAGGTAATTCCGCCATATTGTCTTAGGTTAGGTTGAGTTTGGTACAAAGTGAGTGGGTCTATTCGACCCACATGGGTTTATTGTGGCTGACACTTATTCACCCTCGACCACATAAGCCCAGCTTCTTAACGAAGCCGATTAGTTTGTATGGTCGAACTCTGAAAACCTGATTCGCTCCCCAGAGGAGGTGGAATAATGAAACAGCTCCGCTGTTTCATCATAGGTGACACAGACTGCCTTCCGATAGTCCGAGTCCCTGCATATGACGATTAAAATGACAGTGAACTGTGAAAAGGCTTGGTATATTTCGTAGTTCATCCATACTATAGTCCAACAAATGTTTGGTATCAAGCTTCAAAGGGTGAATAAACACCTCAGAGTGGAAGATTCTACCAGAAATCCATAAATCTTCTTGCCATCCAGGTGTTCAATCTTCGTTTGACAAAGCCTAAAGTGATGCCAATGACAGGTTCTGGTCCGATGAAGCTGCTTGCAGTACCTTCCTTCGCAAGGGAGACAGCAGCCACATTGCCCTCCAGGCCAGTATGGTCAGGAATCCAGACTAGAGACAATCTGTTTGAGTCTTCCTATCGAGGAAAGTTGATTTTGGCAATTTGCCACTAATTGAGACGTTGCTTGGTATGAACCAAAAGCTTCCAACGCCGGCAGACTGCCCGATAAAATACAGCGGCATAGGTTCATAGGCAGGTTGATATCTCTGTCCTGAGAGTGCGACTGAAAACACCTGCACCAGAACCGAAAGTTGTTTTTGATCCATCTGTGAACCAACAACTATCTGCTTTTACTATTTTCTTCCCCCGGAGAATCCAGTCCTGTCTACTCAGGAACAGTACTTTATGGGGCAGTTTGTAGTTGACGGTTTGAGGCATGAAGTCAGAGGTCATTTCCATAATGATGTGTCTGCCAGTGTCAACCAACAGTCTGTGAATTGATTTGTGGGATTGGCAATGTGCACAAGTCTATATGCAGTCCATCTAGCCTCTCTCTCCGGAAAAATGTGGAGAGGAGGTAGATAGCCAAATTTTCTTATTTGTACCTATAGTACTAGTTACTGAAACTTCACTTAGATTAGTTTAGCTAGACACAATAGTGAAAGTGAATGTGAAAAATCAGGAAGGTGTAGACAGTTTTGGAGATGTCACATTCTAATACAAAATCAACCAAGAAATCCAAAAATAAATAATTGAGGGTGCTCCTTTCAAAAATTCAATTGAATGTGACTAGAAAGTGATAAATATGCAAAAACCTTTTCATATAACATTCACCAATACTTATGCACAAGTGCACTTTCATCACGGAAATGGTATCCAATTTTGAGGTTGTTGAATATCATTTGTCGATTTTCAGATAATGTTTTCAATTGAAGAAAACACAATCCGGGCAAGTAGGTCCTGGTCGAATGTAATCTGAAGCACTAAACGTTTCACCTGCTACTACGGCAGACATCATCTGTGGTATCTCGAAGTCTCAGCTATGTTCATTGCTGACACAAATTCATGTTCTTATATTGTTTGTGATATCGATTATATTTGAATATCATAAAATATATTACCACCATATCTTATAATTTCACTGTAAAGATAATCTCTCTCTCTCTCTCTCTGTTCTACAACATAATTTATCACATCAACTTCCTGATTCCTTAAATTTCATATGAGTTCATATTCACGTTGTTCAAATTTGTGCAACTTCGTGTCATATTGTTATGACTCAACAAACTGATATTCTCAACCATAATCAATATAATTTCACCAAATTGATACTAGGAGAGTATTAAATCCAACATAAAATTGAAATCTATCATAAAATGGAATATTGTCGGACACCGAACAAATAAATAATCATATTGAGTTTATTTCATTTTGAATTTCCTACAATAATTCTGAAAATATTGATTTCGTTCAATATTTTGAAATAATAACATATTTTTCAAAACTGGGGAATTCATCCATATATTTATTAAATGAATGAACGATTTCGAATCGTGTCGAATTTGAATTATTTGTAGACAGAACGATTTTAAATATTTGGTTAAAAAATTCCGGAATTAGTATGACAAATGCAATATTGTATGCCATTCTCTAAAATTTGACGTTTTTTTTTTTCAGCATCAATATTCAGGTTATTAGTCGGATTCCATATTGATTCGAAATGTTTGTTATCAAATAGGTAGGTATATTCAATTAGCGAATTTTTACTTTTTTTTTGTTGGTACACTCCTTCCGAACACATGTTTACAGTTCCATCTGTTTATCATGTTCAGCTTCTTGATGAGGTTAGGTTAAGTTAGGTAAGGTCAAAGAGTTTGGATTGAGTTTCATGTAAAAAATGAAATCAAGTGCTCAAAAACACTTGTGAAGTGGCATCCAGTGATTGTACTCTGAGCCAGAAAAGTGTTTTCAAGTGGTGCAAGTTTCTCATAAAAGATTGAGAAGAGAAAATGTGAATGAAGACGATTGGCTCATACCTTGCATTTTTTTTTTATTTTGAGCATCCAGCGTGTAGCAGCAAAGTTCGTTCCAAAATTGCTGAATTTTGACAAAAAAAAAACGGTCGCAGGAGAATTGCTCAGAAATTGTTGGATTACGTCAATGACGATTCACATCTGCTCGCTCGAAAGAATCACAACTGGTGATGAATAATGAGTATATGGATATGACATCAAAAACATAATTCAATCGTCCCAACGGAAGAACCTAGGAGAGCAAAGACTGAAAAATCATGGCAAGTTTGATCAAAAGTCAAGGTTTCGCTCACTGTTTTTCTCGATTATCTTGGCGTAGTGCATCAGAAATTCTTGCCACATGATCGTACGGTAAATGAAAAGTATCATCTTGAATTTTTCATCAAAAACAATACCGTAATCATGTTACAGCCACTGTTTTCACCAGATTCGGCCCTCTGTGACTTTTTTATGTTCCCAATATTGAAGAGACCTATAATAGGATTGCGTTTTCTGACGATTGGGGATATGAAAACCAAATAGCTGAAAGAGCTCAAGGACATAGCAAAAAGTGTCTAACAGAACCGCTTCGAGGATTGGATACGTTGGCACAAATGCATTACATCAAAGACGGAGTACTTCAAAAATAGGAATTCAAAAATGAATCAACATTTTGTGAGAAGATTGAAAATTCATTCATTTTTTTAACAGACAGCGTATATCCAAAAGAAGCACTGTTCAACAATATCTCATCTGCACCATTATTCTTGACACGCGTTTCACGAACCAAAGTGGCATCTGCAGAAGATAAAGTGGACTTGAATATATATGTCGCAAAAATTTTACTGGATTTCTTATAGCTTTCTTTTCATTTTTGTAAATAACCCCGAACTAATCTTATGGAAAAATATATATTTACAAAATGAGACTGAGTTGCCACCTTTGTATATTCATGAATACTCGTTTCAGATGATTGTTTCATTGGAAGGTTTCGAAGTTTGTCTAGGAAACAATATTATTTTCCGTTACAAAGGAATTATTGATTATTTTTCCGAAATTGAATTGATATATTTTTGATCGCCCCGTAAATTCCAAATATTCAAATTTGGATGGTTGGTTCGATTGAAAAATATGTTCGTCCTCTCATGTACTGACTGTAATTATCATCAATTTCATATGGATCTACAAGAAAACGAATGTTTTCTAGAGAAGAGTTAGATAAAAATTACCAAAAACAATGTTGTGGACAATTCCATTATGAAAATTCAGGTCGATACGATGAAAATATAATCCCGGATCTTTTGAAAACTCGTCAAAATATCAAACTTTGACCCCCTGTAGAATCCAAAAAGCGGCACTGAACCAAACACTGAAATTTCGGCGATTTTCATCAAAACCTGTTTTCCATAAGACTAATTTCCTCCTCTGTTCTTTGCTGGGAATTGGATATGAAAATAAGAATATTTCTGTCACCCAAACAAGTTTCTTCTTTTGATGCTTCACTCATATAGCAAGTACCCATTCTTTCCTATTGCCATTTTCTGAAGAAATTAGTAGTGATGGTGATTCCATTATGTTCGATAGAATACATAAGTGACCTCTTGTTCATACTTCCTTTCATCGTCTTGTGAGAATAACATTTCCAAAATATTATACAAGCTGCCCGGAATCGATGATTAATTCAGAATAATAAATATACAAATGGGACAGAACTCAGGTTTTTCTAACGAAGAACACTGTGTTTGTGTGAAAAAATCAACCGATCATGAGATATTTCAGTTTATCTTAAAGAAATAAAATATGCGCATGTCCACCATAAAAGTACGGGCTACGAAATCTTCATTTCGAAAAACTAAATGTTCATTATAGCTGTCAATTTGCCGTGATGGTTTTTATTTAAGACAGGATTTCGGATGAATATATAATGGAATAAAAATGTTTATTCTAATTGTTTCATGATGTTATTTGTTGCAGAATCTGAATATACAATATTTTAATACGTCCCCATACATAATTATCCACAGGAGACACATTGGGGATACGTGCTGGCCAAGCGTACGACCCATCATTGACGATCCACCTATCATAATATAATTGATTGAGTACTATGCTATTAATTTCATTCGATAAAACATATTTGGTAATTTATTATTTCCCAAAATACGGCTTACCGATGGTCATCGCGCGATACCCTGTATTTGTTTTTGAGGGAAAACTTTTGGGTCTGTATTTCTCCGTCGTAATACGAAGAATATGAAAAACTTTTGAAGAAAGGAAGAAAGCAAGATATTTCCGTTATTTATTTAGCGTATGGTTTATTCACATCAGAAAAATTAAGTTCACAAACAAACATTTAAGTCACGTATATATTCAATTGCATCCTTAGTCGCTGTCCGGAAGTCAGAGGGGTCACCGGTGTAGGCCCTCAGTGGGCAGATTGTTTGCATATCATCCCCACAGTCGCACCTGGGGAAAAGGTTTCTACCCCATTCAAAAAGTGAGTCAGCGAATCTTCCGCATTTGGTTCTAATTCTATTGAGGGTTGAACATGTTTTGCGGGGTAGGTCGAATCCCTGTGGTTTGCTGAATATGCAAATTATGTTGTAGTAAGATAGTGGAGCATTGATCTCCCATTCTTCTCACCAGCGGGCAGTTATGTCAAAACCGGCATCATGCAGAGACTTTACAGTTCAGAGGGGGGATACCTGGAGCTTAGTCGGTTTTTTTCGAGGGAGAAGGTATCGTAGTGGATCGGTAGTTGAGGATTACTGATGATTTTCTTGAATTCCCTGACAACAACGTGCTTTCTACGGAGGTGTGGAGGGGCTATGTGGCTGAGCGTGAGGAACCAGAAAGTAGGTGTCGGTTTGATCGTACCTGTAATGAGCCGTATTGTATTGTTGAGCTGGACATCAACCAGGCCAACGTGAGCGTTATTAAGCCAGTCCGGGCCGAATTTTCAGCTGCTGAATATACCAATCCCAGAGCTGAAAATCTCAGTGTGGAGGCTGATGCTCCTCAAATGGTGCCACATAGTTTTTGGAGGATGTTATTACGCATTTTGATCTTTGCTGCTGTTTTGGACAGATTTCCTTTGAAACTCAACTTTCTGTCTAGTGTAACCCCTAGGTATTTAGTTTGTTTATTGTGTTGGAGTACCATGGCTTCAAAGTAGATTTACAGTTCTCTGTCGGTTAATTTGCTGTTCAGGTGGAAACTATGTCTTAGCAGCACTTGGTTTTAGTCTCCACTTGCGAAAGTATTACCAGATAGC
>WOGP01006977.1:0-12042 GCA_015342065.1 Leptinotarsa undecemlineata
TCTTCCTTGTTACGGTATGTAAATGTTTATTGTAATGCTTTCATACTGTTCAACTCATACTCCACTGGACCTGATTTTCATCTAGTTAGGGCTAAATAAGCGCGAATATCAACCAAATCTATGTTAGAATATTAACAATCACCGTTTTTTCAACGCCTTGTATTTCAGAAACAAAGCTACTCCGGACATATGTTCATGAGACCTTTTTTTTTAAACGACCTTACGAATCACCCTCTGAAGTTTCGTATAGTTGTTAGGAAACAACCTGTATTCATTTTTTCTCAGTCGAATATTGAAAATATGTTTACCTGAGAAATTACGTTAGTGGTGGTTGTGCAAAAACTAACTACAAATAAAAATCTGTTTGTAAAACGTTTAGAATTAAGAAGAAACTTATCACACAAGAGGATATATTCTACATATCAATTAAAAATTTCTTTACCATGATTGAACAGCATAATCGTCCATGGACTTTTCCTGATGAAATCCAGAAGTTCTTCAACATTCTCATTATCAGCATTTTCGTAGGATTCATCGATGAGGTTTCTCTTTCTCCTACCAATCCTGGGTCCGAACCAGAAAGGCGAATATTTGGCTGCCTCGTCTTTCCTTTTTTCATCGACTTCGGCACTCGCTACACTTTTGAAGTACAAAATAATAAAAATAGCGGCAAAGGTAAAGACTGATAACTTCGACATGGGTGATGACTTACTAGAACACACGGCTGCAAGAACAATGGATTGCTAGGGATTCATTCGAGTTTATATAGCTGGTCCTGGAATTCTAACAAATAGCGCGTCGTCACAGGGTGGACGCCACAAATAACAACCCCTGCTGAGTTATAAATTTGAAGTTAAGACTCGGAGATTGAGGTGAATACCAATCACGATTTATTCGAGTCTTAGGTAAACATATCAGATGGGTATGTTGTGGATATGTGATTTATAAGGCAGAGAAAATAATAATGAATATTGTAAGTGAACGTGTACAAAGTAGGCCAATCACTTTCAAAGGGACACTCTTGTTCTCAAACTAGATAGATGGAAACTAATCGCTGTATCTAATAGTCAAATTTTATGACAAACCTAATGGTGAAAACCGCATATCGATATCTCTCATCGTTTCTGAGTTACAGCATGTTTTTCGAAAATGTGCATTTTTGAAAACTTTCTGTAACTTTCTTCCTGTCAAAAATTTCTTGTAGAATTCAATGGTATAAAAAACCCAACTTTTATGTTCCAGCATAATTCAATAGAGCTCAAAATTACCTTCCCAAAAGTGTAGCACACTTGATGTTTTGCTAGAGTCATCTTTGAAATATGGAGCTTTTGTTTTTTTCATGTAGACTTTGAAACGCGCACTTTGATCAAGTAGGCTTTGGAAGACGCGGCGATAAAACAGAAAGAAATTGTTCAGTAGTAGTTATCAATTGTTGCGAAAGCTTTTTACAGCTTTTCACGCAGAACAATTTAGGTATATAATATTCACTACTAATAAATGAAACTTCAATAATAATAATAATAATAAAGGACAAGCAATGAAACATATTCCTTCAGAGAAAGTATTCGAAATGTCACCAACTTCTCCTATACCCATGCGATACCTTTTCTGAACGTTTTTTTGCCGAATTAATTAGTTTAATAGGAGTGAGAAAAGCAAAACTTTGCATCACTGCCACTTTCAATTGGTAGGCAATTTGAAAATAAGATACTTCAACCTACCCCAGAGGTAAAAGTCCATAGGCATTAGATCCGGTGACCTGGCCTGCCAACGGTTAGATCTTAGGTTGGCTATTAATTTATTACCATTTGCAGTCAAAAATTCTGTTACAATTGCAGTATTGTGAGGCGAAGCTCCGAAGAACTGGCCGGTACTTGATGAAAATCCATATCAAAAAACTAAATAATACAGTTTATTGTATGATTTTCACTATAAAGGGTTTTACAAAAACCGCAACACGTGTTTCGCGTGTTTTTTTGAACGGGAAAATAATTTAACCCCTGAAAACACCTGCCAACATACCAATATCAAATCTTCTTTGACTTCTCTGCTCCACAATAGAATGCAGATTTTGTTGTGCCCAAGTATGAGAATCGTGGCAGTTGAAAATGCCGGCACTGCTAACATAAGCTTCGTCTGTACAAATACAATTTAACGTCATGCGGCGTTGATGAGCTCTTCTGGTCCTGTATGGCTTGAATTTGTGTTTTTTCAAAATTCTTTCAACGTCAGTTCTTGGTAAGCCTGTTGATATTTTCAAATTTCGCGTTGACGTTTTGGGATTATTTTCAAGAGCTCCCCATTCGATTCATATAATTTTGGCCTTTTCGTTTCAAATTCACCATCATCAATTAGGTTGTATCGCAATCTTGCGAAAATGACTGTAAAAGGTTGTCTTCTCTCTAGATACCTCTCTTGATAAAAATGGCTTGCTGCTTCTGCTTTTTTCCCGGTTTGTATAAAACAGTCTATGCAATATTTCACTAGTTTAGACTTCCATTGTCCAATATGATATAAATTGATTCGAAATTTCTGAAAGAATCTGAAAAAAAATTAAAAAGCAAGCAAAAAAGCTGAAATTACAATTAAATAAAATACAACCAAAAAATAAAAAAATAAGAAATTGAACTATTAACACAAGATGGAAATTAAAAAAAATTACCTATTAACAAGAAATGAAAAATAAAAATTTAAAGATTCCAAACCAAGTTACTACACAACGTTTCGATTGTTAGTATGCACAATCGTCTTCGGGTGATAACTGGACGAATTCCTCCCAGATCTGAGTGCTTTCACCTATCCCCTCTTCCCTCTCTCCGCTTCATTTGTTTTAGCAGAAGCTGACCGTTTGGCGGGATTGGTCGTGTTCCGCTTGATTACAATATTTCATATGTTGCGTATCTCTACGCTAGCTTGGTTAAATGCGTTGTTGGACAACACATATGCGGCTTCTTTGAATTTTTTCCTAAACCAGTAGCCCTCCTTGTGGATGATTTCAGCTTGAGCTCACTTGATGTTATGTTGATGAGTACAAACATGCTCTGCTATTCCTGATTTGCTGTTTTCTCCTCGATGTGTGTGTTTCTTGTACTCGGCAAAGCGAACTTTCAATGGCCTCTTAGTTTCACCGATGTATGAGTCCCCGCACTCGCAGGGTATCCGCTAATTGCAATTCTTGGAATTTCAGCCCGCGTTGGGTGGCCTGATTTTCGTGATACTGCTACGCATAGTGTTCCGAGATCTAAAACAGGTTCTGATGTTATACTTGGACCCAATCCTTCTTATTCTTTCCGATAATCCTTTGATGTAGGGGAGTACAAGTACTGGTTGTGACGGTTTCTCTTCCCTGTGGAGCTCTTGCTGTCTTCTAGCTAAAGCCTGTTCTACCATCACTTTGGAGTAGTTATTCCGTTGAAGGTCATTTTTGATGATGCCTAGTTCCTTTTCGAGACCTTCCTTTGTATAACAGTGCCCAAAATCACGGTCTAATAGAGTCTTGATGATTCATCTCTTAGTCGATTGATGATGGTTGGATTCCTGGTTCAGATACTGTTCTGTGTGATTGGATTTTCGATATACAGATGTTTTCCATTTAGTGTCGGTCCTCTTCACCAATACGTCTAAAAATGCCAATTTGTTGTGGACTTCCTTCTCCATTGTGAAAGTGATTGAAGGACTTACGTTGTTGATGTGTCTAGATCTTCATTCCCATGGTTCCATATTCTAAAGCAGATCTGCAATGTAGGTCCTTCCATCACTTTCACACTGGAAAAGGAAGGAAGGATAGCTACAGATATGCGGTTTTCACCATTCATTTATCTGGTGTGAAAACAGGAGTTTCCCTTTAAAAGTGTCCAATTTAGCCCACTGTGTACCTTCTTATCGAAGACATGGTTTTTGAAGGGTTCAGATGGGACTGCTTCCATCACATGAAATTAATCTATTTTTGACGTCGCAGTAATTTATAAATTTCCTTCAATGCAATGAATTCAAGAGTTAGAGAATATATCTGATGTTCTTATGAAAAATAATGAGTCTCATGGACTAAAACTTGAAAAGAGGTGGGTTAAAAAATAAATCCATTCACCTAACCTGAACTGTCTAATTTTTCCTGTAATTTCAATCGCGATGGAGAACCAAGAATGGTTTTGAAACTAGTTTTATTGTAAAATTCAGATTCATTATTAGGAGTATGAATCAATCCAATATACAATAGGGACGATTGAAGAATGTTCATGAATCATCAACAAAATAGCTATGAAACATATACTTACACAGGTAGTGCATTTTTCTATTAGTGAAAAAGAAAGACAAAACAAGTAGCTTTTGCGTTTAATTTGTTGTGGTAGGATTATATGAATTTTCCTATTGTGCAATAGTCATGTACCTGCTTGTGTTTGCTACTCTCACCATTTCATTTGTGATATTCATTAATGAAACGTGTGAATGGATTTAATCACCCTAACGTAACCTAAACCCCTGATAATATTGGGTTATATCAAAAGTTTTGTCCGTTTTAATGTAATTTGTTTTTGTAGCTCCATATGTCAATAAATATTTATTTTAATGTGTCGTAGTATTTACCGATCGATGGGGAATTTTATAATCTATACATTTTGCCTCTTTTCGGTTCATTGTCGTTGAACGATTTTGTGTCTATTTCTTGCTACGAATTCAAATTGTACCAAAGCGCTGCCGAACCAGCCCGAAAAATCAACCAGGTATGATAGTGTTAATGAACGCACGTTGGTTTGCAAAATTTTGTTTAGAAGAATTTAGTTTCGAATATGAGCCCCCGAAGTGGTCGACTTACAGTAATCCAGGACGTGGATTTTGGGACACTGGTAGAGACTGAGCTATCACAAACGGTGCTTGGTATGGCGGAAAAACTTGGCGTCGGCTCCCATGCGATTTTTCATAGCTTAAAACGTATTAGAAAGGTCAAAAAGCTCGAAAAGTGGGGGTCCCACTATTTCAACAATCGACAAAAATTGTCATGTTTCGAGATCTGTTTTTTGCTTTTGCGCAACCACAGTGATCCGTTTTCAGATCGGATCGCCACGTGTAACAATCACCGTCCGAAAATTAAACGAATTAAGCGTCGAAGTTCTAGATCAACCACCATACTCCCCAGACCTCTCGCCAACCGACTACTATCTTTTCAAGCACTTCGATAATTTTCTCATTGGTAGAACCTTCGCCAATCAGGACCAGGTAGAAACGGCCTTCGTAGACTTCATCAAATCCCGATCACACAATTTTTCTGCTGACGGAATGATCGACTTGTGATACGTTGACAAAAGTACACTGATTGAAATGGCAGTTATTTCGATCAAATAAAATAAGTAGTAGTAGTAGTAGTAGTTTATTAATCCCTAAATTACATGTATTTATAAAAGCATACGACAGAAAAAATTACCGATTAATATAGATAGAAGGAAAGGTTGGTCAAAACGAGTGTTATTATTAAATTTTTATCAGAGGAAACATTGATGATTCACTTAAGTTTTCGGAAAACTTGTCTGGGAAACATCAATATCGAAATTCTTTTCTTTGAATATGGTCAAAATATAATGTGTTTTAAGTTACTCGAACAGAACATTTTAGAGCTTATATTTCTAAATAAGAATTACCAATATCGATATTTTTTTCTAAAAAGTAGTGAATAATATTTTTAGTTTGAATTGAAGGGGTTATATAAAAATGTGGGCATCTTCCAGAGAAAGGAAGGAAGTAATCAATTTGAAAATAAATAACTCTATATATCGATGTGTAGATCATGCAAAGAAATAACTTTCAGACACAAACTGAAAGAAAGTCCTCCTGAAACAGCTACTCTCATATAAACATTGATTTACACGAAAGAAAAAAATTATTTCGAAACAAATACTTTTATTTGAACACTGAATTATACAGAAGCTACTTTTCTCTATTCAGTTTGTATTCCAAACATTTCTTATGGAATAAAATCAGATATCATCCACAGGAGTTCTACTTTAAATGAACGGTGAGAAATTGCACTTACATGGAACAAGGTCATCCTCACTGGTAGGCATCGATGTTTCGTCATATGACACTTGCCTTAGGGCTCTTCAGTACCAATCTGGATAACATTATAGAAAATACACACAATTTATTCATGAATTACGATTTTCAATGTTACGGAATAAGTTTGATCTACTTATGTCATCGATGACATCGTAATAACATTCATTCACCTATTTGATTAAATCCCAGCCAAGAGGAATCTTATTTGAAATGAAGGGGTGATATTTTTAGGAGTGTTTAATTTTTGGGAAAGAAAGTGTTTGGCTTTCTTCTACTCCATCTTGATACAAAAAAATGTGGGAATCTTCTAAAGAAAGGAAGGAAGTAATCAATTTGAAAATACGTAATTCTATACATGGATGTGTAGATCATGCAAAGAAGCAACTTTCAGACACAAACTGGAAGAAAACCCTCCTGAAACAGTTACTTTCATATAAACATTGAATTACACGAAAGAAAAAAATTATTTCGAAACAAATACTTTTATATGAACACTGAATTATACATTCATTATGGCTTCTTTGGAAGATTGCCACATTTTTTTGTATCAAGATGGAGTAGTAGAAATCCAAAAACTTTCTTTTCCAAAAATGTATCACTCCTAAAAATATAACCCCTTTATTTCATTTTAGAGCCTATATTTCTAAATAGTATCAACAATATCGATATTTTTTCATAAAGAGTAGTGAATAATATTCTTAGTATATTACAAAAAAGACACGTTGAATATAAAATCTAAAAGTATAAAATCTCTAAACGTGATAATGATGTAGAACATATAAAACTTAAAAATTTAAATGTGTAAACATATAAAAATATGAATATTACAATATAAAAAACAAACTCGTCTTAAATTGAAAGTATTAAAAATGCTGGATAGGAATGAAAAATATATATGTAAAATGAGACATTCAGTAAACTTTGTTCATAATAATGTTATGTTATCACTGTAATGTTACAGTTTGAAATAGGCCCATGAAAACGGCCTAACTAACTAAGTCGATTAGTTTTCCCTTCTAATTCTAAATTATAGTAGTGAGTAATTTGATTAAACAGAGCCACCATGTAGGTTTGCATATATGAAAGTGTACAAAGCCCATCACATTGCTGGAATGAAATTGTGGATTATAACATTACCGGCAATTGGACATGTTCCTGCATACGATGAAAATATCTCTTGGCGCCTCGAATCTAAACAGAATGTCAATTTAATAATTGAAAATATTTCAATAAATCCAGTGTGGCTCTTTACCTTGATTGTTTCAATATTATTACATAACTGAGGCGTATTATGACGTTTATTGATATAAATGGTTGATCAACAATCAAACACTAATGGATTCTAGACAATTCAAAAATGAAAATATACAAATGAATTTCAGTTTTCAAAAGATTGCTTCCGTTACAGGAAAATACAAATGAAAACGTTTATTACAATATATGAATGATGACAATACACAAAATCTCTGAAAAATAATAAAAGAAAATATTAGATATTTGTAAGGTGTTAAATATGTTTAAAAAATCAATCAACGACGTTTGTATTCTAATACGAATGAATTGAGATTATGAATTTTTTTTATTATGAAATTGTTGAGTCATTTTTTTTGTTTTTGGCTCTCTGTGATGATATCGTACACTCCATTTTGGCTGTCACGGTGACTAATCGGGAGTCAAATAGTAATTGAAATTACGTGTTTTCTTTTAAAAAAATTGAGCTGATATGCTGACAGCTTGACAGTAAAGCTAGCAAAACCACTGGTTGAAAAAAATAGCGTATGGAAAGTTGGCGATGAGGGAAAATATGATCCTAAAATGAGACCAAAATTTCAAATATATTTTTATCTCTCCCACAGCTGAAGACTATTTTCGAAGAATTATCTACTTTTCCATCGTATAAGGTAACCACCCAAAAGAGCAAAAAGTTGTTCAATAGCTTAACGAAGGAGCCCCAAATAAACCTAAATTTCCTACAAGTTCAAATTTTCCAAAAATTGAAGAGTTTCTATTTAGTTTTGTCATCTTGACTGTAAAACCAGTAGTGATAGAAGGTATAATAGGAGTCTGAAATAAACTTAAAATCATAACGTAGTTTGGTTTTTCTGTAGTTGGGTTCTGCCATCTTAATGTTAGGCAAGCAAAATCCACGAAATATTCGTTGAATGGAAGTTATAGAGGGTATAAAATTAGTCTATGGTTATGATCTGAAAAAAAATGTAGAAATCCAAAGCTCAATTATTATTTGTTCGAAAATTTACAACAGATAATTTTTGATAATGTTGCCGAATTTTCCATTGGCAAACAGTAATAAATTGGAAACCTGAGATTAGAGAAATGAGTGAAGTATTTTTTCAATTAATTGGATCAAAACATTTTGGTGAGCTAGTAGAAAAAACACAAAACGATCTTAAAAACGTTGAAAAAGGATTACTAAAAATGAAACATGAAAATCGAGGGAGAAGAATTGGTCACACTGACGAAACGTTTCATTGAAAATCATTAAGTTACTATTTTAAGGCGATAGAAATATTGTAATAGGTATTTAAAAAATGTCGTTAGTTTAATAAACCATGAACTATTTATAGTTTCTCCTGTTTAACTGTATTCAGTTCAATGACACATTCTATATCAAATATATGATTATATATCAGAGTCTAAGATCTATCATACAAAAAAATACACTATTCGACAAAAGAAACATGTTTTTGATTTTCAATATTGTTTTCCAGATTGGTGCTGAAAAGACAATAAGGCAAATGTATTATTCCAAAACATCGGATGTCCACCAGTGAGGGTGACAGTGTTCCATGTAACTGAAATTTCACTTCAATCATATGTTACATTATGTAGCAATCGTGTGAATAATATCTGTTTCAATTCCATAACGAATGTTTTGGAATACAGACTGAATACAGACTGAATGTTCTTATAAAATTAATTGTTTCGAGGGGCTTTTTCTTCTAGTTTTGTGTCTGAAAGTTACTTCTTTACATAATCTATATATCTTTGTGGAGAGTTCATTTCGAAATGAATTGCTTTCTTTTTTTATTTGGAAGATTCCCACATTTTTTGTATGGTGATGGAGAGGTAGAAGGCCAGAACAAAAATGGAAGAACTATTTCGAAACTCTAATTGAAGTGTGCATGATTGATTTCAATAAAAAAAAACTCCAAAGCACTTTATATTGAATATTCCTAATTGACTAAATTGGGACATTTCCAGTCGACTGCATAGAGACGTTTCAATTCAATTCATTAGCTGGTCGGGATAGCGTGAGTGGGCCGTTCTATTCATATATTCATTCATTTGTTCTATATGAAATGGTGGTTCGATTCCAAAGGCCAGACGGCCAATTTTCACAGTATATCGTTCTTTCCTTGCTTAGAATCTCACGTCATGTTTCGTGTATGTATTTTCTATAATGTACTAAATTCGGATATATATCCCGTTTCTGTGGAATGTTGTCTAATGTCGGAATATCAGTCACTTCCTATTAAATGGAAAAAACTCAAGCTGGGATACTAGTCATTTCCTGTTTTTTATTCATTATGTTGACAAACCTGAATAAAAGTTTTTATCATCTGTCAGAACTGTCAGTGTCTATTGATTCTGCCAAAATTAAATGGACAAAGTATACATATTGAATAAGTAAATATTGTTCGTATTAATATTATTCCACAATTTTTTTTGTGATATGTGTTTAGTGACAACGCCTAGACGCGGGGTAATCAAATACTTTTCGGCAAGTTGAGGACTATTCAATTACACAAAATTTCAATATGCCTAGTTCTCTTCTTTTTGGAATTAATAACGAAGGCCGTGTGCACACTCTCAAAACTACTGGCTCCATTTGGAGAGAACTACCATACGGCGGACAGGAGTTCAAGAAACTATCTACGGTGCCCCATTTCCTCTGGGCCCTGGGAGGCGATCACCAGATCTATGTTTACGTTTATGGACTTGATGTCCCTATCAGAGTAACGGAAGAAGCCTATGAGAATGAGGTAACAGCATTATCATATTATTACACTAAGTAGAAGAGTTTTAAGAGTGGTAACGAACATATCGAGATAGGCTATGTAACGTTTGAACATACATTTTTTGTGCTGCATGGAAGATACAGCATTGTATCCCTGCATTTTTTTCCAATTACAGAGATGGTTACCAATCGAAGGATTTTCATCTAGACTCTTACCAACCGATCGCTGCCACTTTTCAAACGCGGATGGCACTGTAGATAGATCAATTGACAAAATCAGGCTGCCTTCCATGGCCTGGCAGTGGGATGGCGATTGGCAGAAAGAATTGACTCTGAATGGTCAGCCTCTCGACCATAATGGTTGGACCTATGCTGTTGATTTTCCTAGTACTTATCATCCCCAAAAACAGTGGAAGAGCTGTGTACGAAGAAGGTTGTGGGTCAGATCTAGGAGATATAGTGCCATGAATTCTTGGTGTGCTATAGCTCCGTTGCATAAAGATGCTACTACAGTAAGGACATTTTTTCTAGTGGATTACAGTAAAGCTTTCATTTCATTACATTTTTTCTACTTTCAGGAACCCTTCATTGATATCTGCATTGGTGGCCAAAATGTTGCAGGGGCTGATGCTGGTACTATGCTAGTTTGGGCAGTTACTTCACACAACCGAGTAAGTATACCTTTTTAAGATATCCAATTGAAATTCGACACAACTGAGGAATCATAAAAATAATTTCTATTTCGCTCAAAAAGGTTATGTTTCGAACATGTGTGAGTACCAAATCCCCAGAGGGGGCCAGATGGAATCACATTCAAACGCCAACGCTTTGCGAGGTCAATCAGATCAGTGTTGGCCCCACTGGGCTGATGTGGGCATCTTTATTGGACGGACGGGCATTAGTTAGAATAGGAGTAACTCGCGATAATTTGCAAGGAGAAAGTTGGGTGGAGGTCAGAAGCCCAAGTCCTGATCTGAAAATAACACAGCTTTCTGTTGGAACGTGTGCCGTTTGGGCCATAACGCAAGATAAACAGATTTGGTTCAGGTGAGTTATACATTTTAATGTTTGAAAGGGAAATTTTTTCATTATAGGGGTCATATTTTTTCAACATATTCAAAATACATACTTCAATGTATTTCTAATTGAAGGTTTACTAAACCTCAACACAACACATGTTTTGGATGTTTCTTGTCCAAAGTTTAATATCAGACAAACCGGAAGAACTTTTTCCAAAAGAATAAAAGAACATAGGAGAAGTTTTTTTGATGAACAGACCAACTCATAAAAACAAACTCATAAAACAAACAACAACTCATAAAACTGGAGAATAATGAGTACAACTTTTACCTGATATACAATTTTATATACATTTGAGATCTATCCCAATTACCAATTTCCTCATTGCAAACTGATTAAATAAAGAGAAACAATTCAAATATATTTGATAGTTGAGCAATAATTCCGAA
This sequence comes from Leptinotarsa undecemlineata, assembly GCA_015342065.1. Classification (NCBI taxonomy): domain Eukaryota; kingdom Metazoa; phylum Arthropoda; class Insecta; order Coleoptera; family Chrysomelidae; genus Leptinotarsa; species Leptinotarsa undecemlineata. The sequence continues at coordinate 11,497 of WOGP01006977.1, forward strand.
TTTTCAACACCATTGATTTATAAAATTTCCAAAAGGTTGAGTTTTGAACCTTTCCTGTCCAAATGCAATACGTCATAATTGTGATCAAACTTGTGTCCCTCTGCCAAAAAATGGTTTTCAAATGTTGAATTGGTCTTCCCATTGACGCCCGGAGATGCTATTGGATAGAAAAACATTTGTCGCGGTTTTGTAAACTTCCAATGGGAAATCTCACATTGGAGTTGTTTTTTACACGCTTTATATTAGCTTCACCTGTATGTATGTACGTATGTTTGCTGGTATGTATATTTGTTTGTAACTCTCAAACTAGGGATCTGTATTGACAGAATTATCGGCATGCATTATTGCTTGATCTATTGTCGGGCAGATGCCGCTGTACGGAACTATCAATTATTGCTTGATCTGTTTACCGGCAGATGGCGCTGTACGTAACTATCAATTATTGCTTGAGTTATTCGCGAGCAGATACCGCTATACGTAACCTCCTTGATAGGTTCTTCAAAAGAAAATCAAAATAAAAAACATATTTAAGAATTTTAGGGTTAG
>WOGP01006978.1:0-12042 GCA_015342065.1 Leptinotarsa undecemlineata
CCATTTGAAGAGAAGGTCGCTTCATCTGTCCATAAAATTTGATAAGGAAAATGATAATTTTCTTCTTTTTCCCCTTGAAACCAAAATTGAAACCAATTGTAAAAATTAATTGCCTCAGTTATGATTGCACCAAACTTAAAAAAACATTATATTGCTGAACAGAGGACTAAAATCCCTTTCCAACAAGGTGCCACAGGACCCCCTTTGCTATTTAAAATTTTCGAGGGGGTGCTTATAATTTAGAAGGGGTGCAGGAGGGGGATAATATTTTCATACTGTAAATGTCAATTTAAGAATAAAAATCGACCAGTTTCAGGTTTTTTTCACATAGTACATAAAAACGCTTAAAATGAATTTATCCCATACATATGGACCACACTTTATATAGTTTTAAAACAATTAACATTTTTTATATTTAATCGAAATCTTTGTTTAATAAAAATTTTAATAGCATTGTTCAACTCCATACCTTTATAATGAATCGAATTTTACCCAATATTTGTTTTAACTATCAGTAATTTCAGATTGCCTAAATATCTTATCAAGTTTGTTGACATTATCAATTTTAAAAGTCAAATTTGAATGTTTGAGCTTATTTTTGACCAAATGAATGAAGGCACATAATTTAAATTTACGTAAGGATTATAATTTTGTATAGACATTTTTTAATTGGTTTCAATAAGGAATTTGTTGTCATTCCTCATACTATTATTAGATATCGAATTCTTGAATATACCAACAAAAAAGTAATCAATTTGAGGCATTTTAATGGTACAGAATTAAATTCTAATTATGGGAGTTATTTTCCTTATTATTGTTTCAATGTTGTCTCCATGATGAATTTTCATCTAGAATGAGACCAAAAAAATGTTGCACTAGGAGAGTATTTAATATTTTCATTATGGAAATTGACTGCATCTCTCAAAACAATTGATATAGACTTGTTTGATATAACCATATACGAATATTTCTGAAAATTCTGTGAAATTTCATGGCATTGAAGCCATACTGACATCTGATAAACGTCTTGTGAAACATCAATTTCAATTTCTTGTAAACTTTTTCCATTGTAAATTAAAGTGGTCGGCAGATATTTGTAACTGACCAAATAAATTCACTGTAGGCAAAGAATTGAAATATATAAGAAAAAAACGAGTCCAAGTATTGATCCCTGTGGTACCCACATATTATTTTTTAACTAATTATGTAGCCATATAGACATATTGCTACCTATTCAATAAATAATTTGGAAACCTATTACAAACTAAACCTCGGATATCTACTTTATACATAAATTTCAGAGGAATTTTATAGTCCACAATATCGAATGCTTTCTTGAGGTCTAATGCAAGAACACCTTTTTGATTTAAATCTAAATCTTGCTGGAATTGGATTATGGCATCTAATACTGCAGATTTTGGGTCACCATTTTTTTTTAAATCTGTATTCAATCAATAATTTTAGTTGAAACTGCCAAAACGTAATAATTACGAATCCTTATAATGGGGAATAAAAACAATTAATACATTATTGTTACACAATACACCATAATAGAAGCATACATTGACACAATAATACAATTTATATAAGAAAATAGGTAAAATAAGTATACAAAAAATCAGACGTCAACAAACATATTTCTTTAATTTTCTATTTATTTCATTCAACAGAACCTCAATCAGGCATACGAAAATTTATGTTTAAATGAATGCTAACATTTATGTTTAGTTGAATGCGAAAATTTATGTTTGGTTGAATGTGAAAAGTAATGTTTAGTTGAATTAAGTCATACACAAATTATTGTGTAATTTATGGATGTATTCAACACTCAAAAACTTACTTCGTTCAAATAAATTGTAAAATAATGTTGAACATTTGACAACATTATATTGGCTCACCTTCTTATAAATCTCCTTTTTGGCACCCAGAGCATCCCTAATATCTTACAGAATTCAAGTGGAACTGCAAATAATCATTTTTTATTTCATGAAATACATTTCCATAAGTGCTGAAAAGAAATAATTATTTGAATACCACTTAGCTGGGTGTTCTTTGAATACAATATCATACAGGGGGAAGCAAACGAAAAGTGTCCACCTTACTTTTCAGGTTTTAGTGAAATTCATTGAATGAATGCCCAGACACTTTTCGGAGTGAAGTGATTTTGTATATCCTAATCTTTGTTAGTTCCAAACCCTGGACGGGTGGGCTTAAGACAGGTCGAGTAATACCTTGTTTAAAAGGGTATACGATTATCTTTCTTCACAGTGCTGAGAGCCGTAGAACAATAATTTTAGAAATAATGAAACAAAAAATTCAATCAATTTTAATAAATTACATATTTGAATGAAACTTCGATTTTTCCCCAACCCGATTCATTTATCAGAAGAAATTTTGTTACAATATTGTTATCCAAAGAAAACGCTATTTATAATTGTTCATTGTTCTTGATAAGTACTGAGTAATAAAAATATTTTTGTCTTAAGGTTAGGTACTGATTTGTCTGAATACTAACCTTTTTCTATTCAACCAAACAATGCCAACTAATCGAACATAACTAATAGGGAAATATATTGTGAACTGAACTGATTAATTGAATCAAATATTAAAAATGTAAACATTAACGAGAAGTTTTAAAATATCACTTTTGACGTCTGATTTTAAAACATAATTATTCAGGTTAGTTCGGTCACGTTAAAAATAGTTATTGATTGTACTAAGAACTCCGAAGCATGACAGATTCTGGTAGCAATAAAATAAATATGACGAGCCTCAAGAGTCAAAAATTGTCCGATTTGGAGATTAACGAGGTCTTGAATGTCAATTTTTTATAGCTAGCATGGATCAAATATATGGATGGATGTTCATAGTAGACAGAATGTATAATACTTCTGTCCATGATAATAATTGAACAATTTTCACAAACATGTTTTTTTTTCTAGATGCGTTTCGCTGGCACCGTAGCTTCATCGGTGAAAATTGTTTGGAAAGTTTTACTAATTTTCATCGAGTAACAGGTCAGTTCTTTCATAACTCATAAGACTTCAGTCTTAGTTGGGAAGTTCATTCTCCAGAACGTCCATCAAAAATATTAGAACTGAGGCAAAGCCTCGGATTTCACCAATCTTTATTGTCTCGCTTGTGTTCCACGTTCAGCGTTTGATGTCACAACTTGTTGGATATATTTGCGCCCAGTGAGCTAAATATCGTTTTCCACTGATAAACTGGTACACAATTATTATTTTATTACTATTTATTAATATATGAGAACACAGATACACACTGAAATGACAATAGTACCAGATTTACTAATGGAAAACATTGGCACATAACAGTTTCTGTCAAGTAAGTGTCATATTTGAAAAAATTAAAATTCATTTTGCTGTCATCTGTTGTTTTGGAATGCTAAGCATTTGTATTTAAATAGATATTTTTAATCCATAACTTTTAAAATGGATATAAGTTCTCAACTCTTGAAAGATATCAATGTTCCTACAAATCAAAGTAAAGTGTACAAAGATGAATGCGTATTTTCATTCGACAATCCAGTGAGTTAAAAAAAGAATAGTTAGGCTTAGGTTATATTCAATATTTTTAGGAAACAGATACTGGGCTTTATGTGAGTTTAACAACTTTCATTGGATTAGGTCGCAATCATGTTGAAAGATATTACAGAAAGACCGGTCACGCTGTTTTCCTACATTTGAAAAGAGAGAAATATGAGGTTTGTACAAAAAAAATTGTTTTGTTATCAATATAATCTTTGAAGGGGGTTAATATCTTCAGTAACAAATACCACATATTTAAAATGTCAGGTTTCATCACTAACACAGGGCGATGGACCAGAGAAAAAGATAACCCGCTTAGCAATAGGAGTGGAGGGAGGATTTGATCCAGATTCGTCGAAAAAGAAATTTGAATATGAGGATTTGTATAACGTAGTCATTCTTCCAAATTTCACATCTATTCAGTGGCCAAACAATGAACTACCAGAAATAGTAAGTACTTTTTGTATATGTGTCAGTACAAGTAGAATTTATGGAATCGATAGAGTTAAAGCTGAGTATTGATGTACCGCTGGGTTCAATAATAAGAACCCTACTGTTCATCCTTTTCCGGAAGTCATTACACCGCTTATGTAGATGATTTTCATACAGTTACTCATCTTAACGTTTTGGAGGCTAAAATCTGCCTCTGACATTATTTTATGAATGTTGCAGTTTTAAATTTGGTGTGTTTGATTTTAAAAACGTGTTTTTATTTTCAAAACATCTAGAAAGATCATTATTTAATTTTTTACTAAATCAAATGACTTGTGGGAATTTGGGAATTAGATGTGCAGTTTGTGAAGGTAAATCAATATATTTTTGTCTTCTGAGTTGAACTTGTGTAATGAAATAGAATAATTCAAGGTAAAATCTTCAGTCCAAGCAATCATCGATTTACCCTCGGCTAGTAAATTAGCCGAACTAGAAGCCCTCAGTGGCACATGGGATGGAGAATCCCGTATAGTTTCAAAACATGCCTCTAATTTATCACAACTAGACAATGGTAAAAAAATCCCGCCAACGGGTTGGAAATGTGAAAAGTGTGATAAAACTGAAAACCTCTGGTTGAACCTGTCGGACGGCTCCATTTTGTGTGGCCGGAAGTTCTATGATGGATCAGGAGGCAACAATCATGCCATGGAACATTATAATGTCACCGGTTATCCTCTGGCTGTCAAATTGGGGACGATCACAAAAGAAGGGAAGGCAGACGTTTTCAGCTACAGTGAAGATGATATGGTTGAGGATCCTGATCTCATCAAGCATTTAGCACATTGGGGTGAGTTCTTTCTCATTAAGAAATCAGTTATCTATACTCCTGAAAATCAAAATAGTAAATGAGGTCACTATTTTCAAATCCCTGTTCTTCAACTACAGACTTGAGTGTTATAAATTTCATTATTCACCTCGGTCATATTTAAATTCATAGGTATCAACATTGCTAATATGGAGAAGACTGAGAAATCAATGGTGGAATTAGAGCTAGAGTTGAATCAGAAAACAAACGAATGGGCAGCTCTTCAAGAGAGCGGTGGTCCTTTAAAACCGCTTTACGGCCCGGGATTCACCGGAATGTCAAATTTAGGCAATTCATGCTACTTGAACAGTGTCGTACAAATGCTGTTCAGAATCCCCGATTTCGTTCACAAATACTATGATGGAGCAGATGAAATCTTTGATAAAGTTAATGGGGATCCAGCTGAGGATTTTGGTGTACAAATGTAAGTGTGAGATTTTTGCTATTGTTTGAGCGGGATGAAGAATAAATTTTCTTGAAAGATTACTATCTTATCAAGAATAAAAAAAACTATTACTCATTAAATGCTGACCTTCACAGAATCAGCACCCGCCGTCGTCTATTAATTAGACCACGTAAATTTAGACTCCAAAGGTCAAAGAATAATTCAATCAATGTTAATCTGTATAACTTGCTACCCTCTTGGGTCAAAGAGCTAAATTCCCAAAAATTTAAAAAAAACATGAAAAGTTATTTAACTGCTAACGTCTTTTATTCTACAAAGGAATATATGGATCATGTGCCTGCTCTGTCACCTGTAAAATGAGAGACCAGTTCTGCATTATGATCATTTCACATTAAAATCACTACATTGCATTGTTGCAAATTTTCCCTTCCTCTTTGAAATGTTTAAAAAGCTTCTACCTAATCTTTTATTCAAATATTAATTGGACAATGGCATTGTTTTATTATTGTGTTAAATTTAATATCATAAGTTTTAATATTTGTACTGTTCTTAACATACTTATTCTTTTTATACAATGTGACTAAATTGACGAATCTTATTTGTGCTTTCTAAATGAACGATGAATGTACACCTAAAAGATTAATAAACTATTTATATATCTATCTATCTACCTATCTATCTCTACTTATAAAACTGTTGAACAAATTGGGAAAGAAGTATCACAATTATTTTTTGTGTACGCCTGTATGAGGAATTGAATGCGCTGAAAACTCGATAAAATACTTCAAGAAAACACTAGAGTGGAAAAAATCATAATAATAGTAATGAAAACTCAAAATTCGGTATTGAAAGGGAGGTAAAATCGACATAATACAGTGCATTACATTTAAAACGAGCTATCCTGAATAACTTTTGGTACAGTGATTTTCAGAAAAAATAGAAAATAGGGGGGACACAATTTTGATACATCCACATTTGATGTTACTTTCCATATCACACCTCCAGATCATCTCACCATTTTTTTTTATAAATCACTCTATATTGTTTCGCATTATCAGATGCTTCACTACTAACAGATTTCAACAAAGTATAAAATATATGGTCTGAAACTGATGGTTCAGGAGGTAGAAATTATTCGAGTTGAAAACAAGCCCCGCTGAATAACTTTTGAAACAATAATTTGCAGGAACAATAAAAAACCAGGTTACCAATTATACAGGAAGCTACATTTTGAAATATTCAAATATGAAAACATTAAATCAGAAAAAGAGATTTTTTGTTATTTCTTGAATGAAAATCCAATGACTGAACAATGAGAAGAAGAAAACTTTCTATCGTGAATGTTCAAAAACTTTCTCACCAACTTCCATACAATGGTATGAACGTGCTACCATTGCCGCCCTCAAATGGTTGAGAGTTATTTCTCTGCAATGCCTATCACTAGTCCAAGCATCATCAATAAAAAAGGTTCTATGATATGGTCACCTGAAATTCCTTCCCAAACATTCAGTTTGGGAAGTAATTAACCTCTCCATTCAAACTAAACGTACATTCATCCGAAAAACAAAATTTCATACAAGAAATTCTAATGCAAGTTGATCCGTTCAGTGAGACTTTCACAAAACTTGATACATCTATTGAATCATCTTCGTTTAACTCATGAACTAGTCTAATCTTATGAATGATCCAGAAAACATCTGTAAGACTAATTTATGATTTTCGATATAACTTAGTGAGAGATATTGCGAATTTTCCATTAGCCCAACGTGCCTTGAAACTGCAGTACAAGTAGGTTCATCGTTGACAACTCCTGAATGGTTATGCTTTTTATTGTTAACAGATTCAGTTTCCATAAATTTGTTCAATTATTTCGAAACGTATTTGTGTCGTACATTTCTTTCTGGATGATTATCATTGAACATACAGGTAGCAGCTCTAGCACCATTTCCATTCTGGTAGTACAAATTCACTATTTCAATCCGTTGTCGAAGTGTATAAATAAACCATTGCTTCTCAAGAATTCACAATAATAGAAGCACCAATTGCAACTTCACCTGGTAGATAATCGTTATTGCAGAATGAGATAAATACAAAATGAAGAGAATATCGACTTCAAACTCAACTAGGCAAAATAAGACTTTTTTAAAGCATACTTCACAAAAACATCTAAAACATCTAGAAAAGGTAGGTTACAGATTGCACAGATGTTCATAAGGGTAGCTCGTTTTCAACTCAAATAATTTTTGGCTTCCAAACTATGAGCATCAAACCATAATGTATTCTACTTTATGGAAATATGTTCATCATGGAATATGTGTGTGAATATGTGTTTGATGACTTGTTTAATTTATGGTAATTCCTAATCATTGTACCGAAAGTTATTCAGGTTGGCGTTTTAAATCGAAAGCTCTGTATATAATAACGGCTGATATATGATGTGTTTATGACTGTCATCCGGAAGGCGTTTATTATGGAATATGTACCATATTTCCTCGTTTGTTCGAAGGTGGTCGATAATGTTTCGTGGTGTATTTCATCAGTTCGGACTTCCATTGTCTAATACGATAAAAATTGATTTGAAATTCCTGAAAAAATGTTGATAAGATTACCCGAAAATAACAATTTTATTTGAACAAAAAAAAAATACTGAAATTACAAAGAAATAACATAAAACCAAACAACAGCCACAAATATAAAAATTGAAATAATAATAAAAGCTGAAAATTAAAAATTATTATCAACAAAAAATGAAAAATAAAAATAAAAATCAACAGATTTCAAACCAAGTTATGTCACGACGTTTCTTGTTAGTATCCACAATTGTCTTCGGGTGATAACTGAACTTATTCTTTCGAGATCTGACTATTCATAGGTCATTCGAGTGCTTTCGTTTGATGAGAGGTTTCCATATGTTACGTATATCTACGCTAGCTTGACTAAATGCGTTGTTGGACAACATATACGCGGCTTGAGCCCACTTATACATTATATTGGTAAGTCCAAACATTCTCTGTAATTCCGGATTTGCTGGTTTCTCCTCGCTGTGTGTGTTTCTTGTGCTCAGCAATGTGAACTTTCAATGACCTCTTAGTTTCACCGATGTACGATTATCCGCGCTCGCAGGGTATCCGATAAATGCAATTCTTGGAATCGAGGTCCACGTTTGGTGGCCTGGTTTTCATGACGCTGCTACGTATTGTGTTTCCAGATCAGAAACAGGTTCTGATGTTATACTTGGACCCAATCCTTCGTATCCTTTCCGATAATACTCTGATGTAGGGGAGTACAACTACTGGTTGTGGAGGCTTCTCTTCCTTGTGGAGCTCTTGCTGTCTTCTAGCTAAATCTTGTTTTACCATCACTCTGGAGTAACCATTCCGTTGAACAATACATCGGTGAAACTAAGAAGCCATTGAAAAATTACATTGCTGAGCACAAGAAACATACACAGCGAGATGAAACCAGCAAATCCGGAATAGCAGAGCATGTTTGGACTCATCAACATAATATCAAGTTGGCTCAAGCTGAAATCATTTAAAAAGAGGAACACTGGTTTAGGAGTGTATATGTTGTCCACCAAAACATTTAGTCAAGCTAGCGTAGAGATACGTAACATATCGAAACCTCTAATCAAACAAAAAACGACCAACTCTCTCCAAACGTTCATCTCCCGCTAACACCAATGAAGCGGTGAGAGAGAGAAGAGAGAATAGGTGAAAGCACTCGATAAATATTCGGATCTCGGAGGAATAAGTTCAGTTATCACTCGAAGACGATTGTGGATATTGACAATCGAAACGTCATGATTTCGTCGTTAATTTTTTGTTAATAATAAATTGAAATTTTCAGCTTTCATTATTATTTCAATTTTTATTTTGCTAGCTGTTGTTTGGTTTTATGTTATGTCTTTGTAATTTCATTTTTTTTTTGTTAAAACAGAATTGTTATTTTCGGTTAATCATTTCAATATTATTTTCTGAATTTTACATCAATTTATATTATATTAGACAATGGAAGTCTGAACTGATGAAATATACTATATTTCCATTTTCTAAATATTCAAGAATATATGTTGCATCGCATGTTGAGTTAATTGTGAGTTGATAAAAATGAGTATGTTTTCAATATTGTAAGAGTGGGAGTATGTGAGTGATTGGCATATGTTTGTTTGAATCTGTTCCCGTTAACCAAACCCCCCGAGCTGAGGATTGAAAAAGGTTCATCATTTGACGTGCGATTCCTCAATTCGGAAAAATGTCTTCATTTACAATTTATCATCATAATGCTAACGGTTTCAAAATAAACGACTGTATAATTTTCACCATGATGAATTTTTTGTGATTGTCTCAATTAGATCAACACTGTTTGGAAATAAAATTATATTTGGCACTACTGAAATACGTGGTGCAGAATTCAGAACAGTTTGTTCAACATTACCGACAAAAACATAAAATTAACTCATCAGTTCAATATTATTCTATCTTCGATCAAAGTCAAGGCGCCTTGATCTATATTTATATTCTAGAATTTGGGCCGGAATTGCGGAAATTATTGGATCAATGGTGTTACTATAAGGAAAAGCAAATCGCATGCAACACGCAACCAAGAATACACTAAGACACGCAATTTTACTCACCCATTATAAGCATTATTATCGGAAGGATAGACAAACACACCAACACGATTGTAACTATAACTGAAAAAAAAAAGAAATATATGAGTCACATATAAACATTAATGAAAGCATGTGAGGAAATTTTTTGTGCCTGAGGATTTACACCAGAGGTTCCAAATTCTACATAATGAGTGGAGAATGTTGATGGTAATGGTAAATATGTCAAACATCTTCTATGAACTCAATTATTTTCAGTTTTTTTTTTTTGAATAGAAGAACGGTAAATATATCTTTGAGAATACAAGTATAACAAACACTTTGTCTGTTAAAAATCTGTTTTTCCGTTAATCAGCTGTCGCCCCCATACAAACGACAACTCTCAGAAGTTAAGCTAAGGAGTAACGAGGTCTTACCTTTTATCGTGTGAGTCCTAACACTCATTTGAATGTATTTTTTTCTGATCATTTGGATCAATTGCTATCACTGAAATAACATGTATTTCAAATGAGACTTTGTTGGAAGATGATGATCGAAAATAAATAATGTTTTCAGATAGTATTTCATTTCGGTACATAATGTGCAATTAAAAAAAAATAATTTCATCAAATGTTCGAATTGACCGAAATTCTATTGTTATAAACTGATTTTTGTTTTCTTCAACATTCTAAAGAATATCGGGTGTTAATAGCCCACAACATCTAGCAAAATCTTCTTGTGAATTATCTGCAGGAGTTGGCTGTGTCTTGGCGACTTTCGATTTCAACCATCTTCATTGAGAGGGGGCAATCTTGTTTGAAAACTATACCAATTTGCAATGAAGTATCAAACTGGATGGCATTGTTGATGCTTGGCATCAAGCGGGGGCATATTGCGATTTGAATCACTTCATTAGCGAAAATTTTGGCGATTTATAATAACAGTAATAATAATAATAATTTATCAAACCACTAAGGTATAATATATACATATGGTACGACAATGAAATCAAACCATTTCTCCTCAGTTTGTGAACCTATAAAAACGATATGTAGTAAAAACACAAAAGAATAAAAATATAAACATACATACAAAAGCAACTGTCAGTAAAATATATCTTATATTATAATAATAAAATTAATAGTAATTTATTTTCGTCATTGGGTACAATATATACATATGACAAGTTAATTGAAAACAAAAAGCATACTATGACACTAATGAATAACATTTATGGTATTCACATTAGACTTATTCAGGAAATAACTACATTATAATACCGTTTAGGTATTCCTGGCGACTACAGTGATCCTCTTCAATGAGCAAGGATTTGACACGGTTATACAACACAGAGTTTGATCGAAGTTGGCATATTATTAAACAGGATGATCCCATTATATAGGGGTGATTTTTGGAATTTAGCTGTCCTGTGGAGGGGAATTCTCAATTGATCATCATGACGTGTATGAACATTGTGGGAGAATCCATTAATTGTGAGAGTTGTAAGATTTTTTCTAATAAAAACTACAGATTTAAAAATATACAGTGCGGGGACAGACAGCAATTTCATTCTTATGAATAGTGGTTTACAATTTTCACGATATTTCATGTCAAAAACTAGTCTCTGAATACGGTTCTGTCCTATAAACACCCTGTTGAAATCGTAACCGTACCCCCAAGACATGTTCAAGGAAATATGTGAAAAAGCCATTGCATAATAGATGCAGACTTTCCTGATCTACATAGCTTTTCATTTACTTTATTGCAAAAAATACTTTATTGAGTTTTTTTGCAGACATCAACAATATGAAAGTTTCTATTCAATGCTTCATCCACAATTGTTCCTGAAAACTTTACTTCTTGTGGCATATATATTTCATCAATAGGGAACACTGCATTTTGAGTATTATTTTTTCGGTTATAGAATTTCATTGTCACTGATTTTGAGGTGTTCAAGATTAGGCGATTGCGTTCACAACAAGAAGTGAATTCATCAATAATAATAATAATAATGAATTGTCTTTATTCATTCTGGCTGAGTTTAGCTTACGCTACTCTTTCACTCGACCAGTATTTTGTATAATTACAAATTGATACATATATTTTTTTCAATTTTTCAATTTATTTCAACAAGAACAAAACCAGTTATTACAGTTCAGTTGGCTGATAAAGCAATTTCAAGGTTATCTAATTATTCATT
>WOGP01006979.1:0-12041 GCA_015342065.1 Leptinotarsa undecemlineata
GACACAACCTTTATGGGTAACAATTTCACATTTCACACACTTATATCCTGTGAGAGCAATTGATTTGCATCTGATACATGGTTTTTGGAGAGCAGATATTTCGATCGACTTACTGCTAGACGCCATGTTCGCAATGCATTCATCCGCAATTTCTTCCTCTGCGTGTGAAATGTTTCAATGTATCTCACCAGTCAAGTTCCATATTGGTACACGATATTGGGCATTCTCATAAAAACATTCTATGAAAGTTCTCGATGTAAATAATACTGCATTTTCATTTCGAACTTGAAAATCAAAAGATATATATGTTTGAACTTCTACAAGAAGAAGAACTCTTTGTGGTATTTCAATAAAGAAAGTGAGAATAAACCCAAATCTTGTCTCCATTTCAATAGAAACCCCTATGACGTGTCCATAACTTCATCGACTTAGTTTAGAAAGATGTATTCAAAAATAATAGCAGCAATCGAAATAGTGTCAAGAGCACTTACTTACTTGTATAGTTTTTCTCGGTGTAGCAAATTAAAATTATCTACGAGAGTCATTTATTTACAGAGAATCGAGAAATACGAACAATACGACACCTTCTTGGTATGAAGAATGTGTACAATTTAGAAAAATAATAACTTTTGGGTATTGTATTTCTCTCCATTTCAGATATTTTCAAAATCCTCCAAAATAACTCAGCCATCCCAGAAATGATTAGATGGTATTTTTTGAGTTTGAGATTCCCATCAAACTTGGTAAATGGAGTGGAAGTGATATACTGAACAATTATTTTTTGAAGCAAATATTGTGAAATGATCTTTCTTGTAAAATAGTGGTAGGCAGAGTTGGGGATTCGATTTCAAACATGTGACCCATCAATCTGTACTTTCTTAGAATAATTAAAATTTGTGTTTCCTCATATAACAAGAAGTTCGTATTCCCCAGACTTTTCAATACCAAACCAGGCCTATTTGTGTTCCATCTTCTATAGAGTCCATTTTGGAAATCTGTAGTGATTACCCTGAAAAACAGTTTGAGCTTCATCGGCACAAACTACGTGTAAGGATTCTGTCCTGTTTCAGATCGCCCCTATATGAACTGAGGTTCACAGAGTTGTCTTCATCTCATTATAACGCGTTTATTTTGTTTCCTACACGACGACTATTTCATACAAGAGGAAGCACGCGTCGTTACTGTTATCTAACGACGCTCTATTGTCCAGTCACGAGGCTGGTGTTTCGTTACTCATTTGTTTCGAATTTCCAGTTGAATATGTGACCAAGCGAAAAGTTGATCTGTACAAAGACTCTCAAGGGGATAATGAACTAGAAGGTGGTATGTCTCCCCATATTGTTTATGTTTTAGCACATATGTTTCGAAATTGAGCGTTTGTTAGATTTCATTCGAGTTCTATAGTTTTTACTATTTGATTGGAAGACGTTGAGCAGCAGTACTTACTTTTGAATTGAATTCTATATTCATAGGAGAAACAATTGAACAAATAAATTTGCGACAACAGTAAATATGTTACCATAAAGATGCTGGTATTCTAGTTACCAATTTAAAAAATTAGATTCGGAGAATTTTCTCCGATGACTTCCACATACCGAAAATGAAATGAATACGATTTTGCTATAATATCCAACAGAAAAATACCATATCACAAACTGCTTTTTTATATCATTCGAAATGTAGGCGGTACAGTCAAAAAAAATTCGATGATTCTAGTTTTTGTGGAATATTTCAAAAATAACCATTTATATTCTCGATCTAAAAAAATGTTATTGTAGTTCCCCAAAATGTGAAACCGTTGTCCCATTGAATGGACTTGTAGGTCTTACCATTTTCGAAATAGCAATAGTGGGATCAGCTTGTCACTGTATACCCACTTAGTTACACTGGTATAGAAGTGCATACGTAGGTATGCAAGTATATACCAATAAAACAAAGAAGACGGTTTACTTGAGAGTTTTAATAGGTCACTGAGGATACACTACAAAAACACACTTTTGTCTATTTTCCACTATATTTCTTTATTGTTGACTAGTTTCGGCTATTACACCATTTTGAAAATGGTGTAAAATGGTGTGAAAATGTAAAATAGACAAAAGTGTGTTTTTGTAGTGTATCCTCAGTGAACATGAATTTCCACAAAATAAACAAGTCGTCAATCAAAGAAGTGAGTTTTAATAGGTGTTTACATCCTCAACATCGAAATGAATTAACTACAAAAATGCTAGATCAGTATGGAAAAAGAATAGTCACTGTATGAATAAATCAGAGTGTAAATGTTCTGAAATTTTCTATTATTTCCAATGATGGCTTTAATAGGAAATATAACTGGATGCAGGGTCTTATCCCAGGGTTAGATGTAATAATACTTACAACTTCTGATCGGAATCATATTTTTATAAACCAACAAGGAAACTCAAGGCTTTTGTTTTACACTCCTCTGCTCTGGATTCCTGGCCATACTGATCTGGAAGGCAATGAGGCTGCTGACTCCTTTGCAAAGGTGGCTGCTGCAAGTAGCTGCTGCAGCAAGCAGCAAACAGAACCGTTCACTGGTAACGCTTTAGGCTTTGCCAAACAAACAATGAACACTAGGATGACAAGAATCAGGTTTTTTGAGTTCGGCAGAGCCGAACTCTTACCATCTGATCTGAAAGACCACTCACCATCAAAAATTAATCGGCTTCGTTAAGAAGCTAGGCTCTTTTGGTCGAGTGTGAAAACGGTGAGACACAAAAAACCCTTGAGGGTTGCGGTGGGGGTCGAATAGAGTGAGTTTAACCAGGACCCGACTTTTTCTTGTGAAGAATAGATCACTCCAAGGCTGATAGACCATGGTTCCATTTTCTGAATCCAGTGAAGACCTGTTCTGAGATCAGTCTTTGAATGGCTGCGTCAGGTAAGTAAGCAACACAAATTTGTAGCTTCGGAAGTTGATTCCCTGTGACGCATTTCAGAGAAGCGCCCTCCCACGGTTGCAGGGTATTAACTACACCGACGAGCCTAACTACACCAATGAGCCGGTCGGCGTTGTTCTGATCCCCACAGGCGACGTGTAACCATCCAGACCGAAAACTCTGGAATTGAACCTGCGGCCCATCATCTGGAATAACTTCTAGATCAACAGCCTCCTGAAGAGATTCCAGCTGATTGGCCATTAATGAGGTGGTCGGATAATCAAGGTGCAAGATTCCCACCTTGTTACCCGCAACAATCTTCTGAGGATTTTTTCACGTCAGCTATACCTGACTATGCCTTAGATTCAGCAGTGCAGGGCTTTTTCATCTCTGGTTTCAGTGAATCATCATTTGAGCACAAACGTTTGCTAATCTGCTAAAGAAGATGTTGTTCCCCCTTCCCCTGCCGAAATATCTCCTGCGGACACCGCTGAATAATTCGGTGCAAGGCGGTTTCATTATGTAACCCGCTCTTGATAAGGTGTCTCAGTTGTTTCCTGGCTACACCTCCGAACCTTTTTTTTAGGTTTCGGTCCTGGATCAGGAGTTGGAGAGTTGAGAAGCTCTTGCTCCCGATTTAAAGTTACAGGGATTTCAGTTGGAGTCTGTAACTCCACTTTCATCTCCTTTGTAGACTCAACATCAAAAGGGTTTTAAAAATTTACCCTATCCATAAAGGTCCCACGAGTAGTTAGGAGAGGAAGATCAATCATGACAGATCCCCACATTATCATGACAAGGCATAGCTACGATAAGAGGGTGCCAGATATCTCAAAGGTTCCGTTAGTGATAGCTGATCGTATCGGTGGCATTCATCCTCTCAACACGAATACACACACCTTAGGATTGAGCCATAGTTAGGATTCCAGTTAGGAAATAACAGATCTACAAGTGATTCTGTTATTCATGTATCCAATAGGGCTACGAGAAAGCAGGGCATCCGATGACCAGTCTGCTCATCCCCCACATCCAAAGTCAATGCCTTCGCAGAAATAACAGGCACAGTGACTCAGGCAGTGAAAAAGGCAGTTTTGTAGAATAGTATTCTAAAATGGTACTATAAGTTTCAGACACTTTCCATGGACCAAAACTTTTATCAGACGCTTCAAAGCTCCACAAAAAATAAATGAACTTCACTAACTTTTACATATCTGATTTTTAAATGTTATTGAGGATACTATAACAAAGTTAAATAGAGATACGAAAATATTGAATAGAAAGCAGTAAGTACTTTAAAAATATTTAAATATTTTACTTTGAGAGGCATGTGCATAGTGCTCTTGCGCTCATTCTCTCGGCTGAATAATTTGTGTGTTTAGGGGATGATTGGTCACTACAATTTTTCTCACTAAGGAATTTTAACTTTATGATAGTTACCTTATATAACAAATTTAAAAATCAGACATGTAAAAATAAGTGAAGTAAATGAAAGTTAACAAAATATTTCAGATAGCCTTTGTCAAATTCATTCTGTACAGCCGTCGACTCACATACCGAATATTTTTTCTATAATTTCCAGTTCTATGTCAAAACTAAATTATAAATATCTCCCAATATTTGGGAAGCATGGAGAATTTTCATTATCTAGAACTTTCATTGCAAAATTATTATTGAAATAATATCTCTCTAATTTTCAAGTACCTGTTGGAATTGTAAATACTATACCTAATTTTGTATTGGGTTGTTTGAAATGTGTTTTCTTTGGACGAAATACCATTTTTCTCAGTTGACTATCGCAGAAGATGATCATTTTACTATATAGTTAGGGTGTTATATGTTAATAATTTGCCAAATAAATGAATTGAATTCTCTGTTGAAAAACCAGTAACTCACATTTTATAAATTGAATAGAGTTATTTCACATTCGTACAATGTGTTTTTCGATAATGTACCTATAATTGACGGGGATGGTATACTCCCAATGATGCAATTCAGCCAGGTTTTGACGTTGACTTCCAAGTAAATAATCGCTTTTTGTATATCTCTCAAGCTTTCACTTGGAATAGACAACTAGATGATGCCCAGATAGGGCTTTTCGACCATACCTGTTCTTGACAAAAACAATTGCAGATGAAACTCTCTGACATTTCTATCTGAAGTTCTACTCTAACTAATGAAAATAAAAAATAATCCACACATTTTTTTCACTTTCATGGAGATGTTTCTCCATTAAAGTATTTCTTCCAGTTATATATTTGGAAGATAATTGATGGAAACCTTTTTTTTGTATCAGTATATTCATACATTAATATTCATAATTTATATACTCTCTATCTATATATCTTTATATCACTGGGTGATGCAACTGGGAGACCCCATGATTGGAAACTAGAAAATATTAACATATTTTCCTGTGATATGTGGGCGATAGAGTGAAGTGCACATATTGAATGTTTGCTTAAAAGGAGGCACGTGCTCGTTGTTTTGCAGATGAACATCGTTTGTCTACTTTCACAGAATAAGATACATGTACGTGACAAAACAAAGACAAATGAAACGGGAAGCTTCGCATCACCCTCCTATCAACAACCACCCTTTATAATATGACTCTAAAGATTTTATCCCGCTAAATTACGACTTTAAATTCTGAAGTGCTGCTTGTGTAACGATGATTTTCGCTAACTGTAGACTTATTGTTCGCCATCAGAATTTCAAGATATGATTTAACAATAAACGTATTGTTTTCCTGTATACTATGAATTCAGAGAAATATTTATTACAGAAATTTAAAATTTTGGGAATATGAAAATGTGTGAGATATATTTAACATTCAGAGTGAATACCTATGGAATTGAAAGCGTATTCAGCTTAAGTTTATGCGCTTATGAGGAATTGAAATATTGATGTTCATTATAAAATTAATTCAACTAAATGATCTGATTGATTCGGCCATAACTTGATGAAGATCCATAGTTTTTTCATAAACTACACCTCACGATTTAATCCCCACAAAGTTTGTGGAGATTAGATCGACTTGATCTCCATTTGATCTCCACAAAGTTTGTGGATGCACGTCTTGTGAATTGTGTTTGATAATGTTGTGACGTGAGTTCCCTTGGTTGATCATACACATAAATTGTTCCTTTGGTAGGTAACGAATAAAATACACTTGTGTTGCTGACAAAAAGGAGACATGGGCAAAGGTTCTGCATTTGGAGCGAAAAAATCTCGTATCGGGGAAGCACGTAAAAGCTAATCCACAAATATCTAATTCAGAATTTGTGATTTCGTAACACGGAAAATAACACAGTCACTTGAATTTTGGGTCGTGGTTTGTGTCTAAATAAATAAACCCCATTATCGGTTCCTTGGAAAAAAAAAGAAAAGGCGTTAACATTTATACGAATCCCAACATCAAACGGGAGTGCTTACTCTGGAGCTCTACTTGTAGTCTTGTACTGTAATAATTTAGTGCTCTGTACTACTGCAAAGTTATTCACAGTGTGAATACATATAGGTTTCTATTCTTAGGGTATTGAAATTTTCTTTACAGGAATCTATAAAGAATGTCTACGAGAGAGTGTATAAAACATTTTTGTGCTGTCAATACGTCAGATGATAAACTTATAACCTCCAAAATCATCTAGATGTTTGGAGCCTCTCTGAGCATAATAACTTGTCATCAGAGGATATGAAACAAAGTCTTTATTAATTTTTTTATCAATTTTGAACTGTGGTTCCGACGTTTGATTTTTCTTGGTTATGATAATTTCATGAAAATTACTATTAATTTTCTATTTCGTTATTCATCATACTGAGGAATAAAAACTAAGAATTGGAAAACCACAAAGTTTCACTATTGTGTTTTTGAAAGTTGTTAAGTTGTTTACCTTTTTATAAGGACAAAACACAAGCACTAAGGCGCTCTTATAGCGGTGCCTGTGCGAAAGTAGTGATTCACATTGGATTTGAATCGCTGGAGATTGAATCCATTTGAAAAAACATTCTCAGGAAATTTATTCCGCATAAACGCCGTTCTCCAAATGGAAGAGTTCTTGAACAGTGAAGTTCGAGGTGTACTGAGAACTTCATGACGATGAGCAGCCACAGTCCGTCGCGTATTTCTGATATGTACCGCTCTTGGTGGTATCAAATGTGAAATGTGAAAACTTCTCGTGAAAGTATCTATAGATGAGAGATAAATATCTAACCTTTCTTCAATGTTCCATACTATCAAGGTTGCAAGTGATGTTCTCGTCTCCAATCAGGCGGATGGCTCTTTTCTGGATGGAATCCAGCAGCTTCAGGGTATGTTAGGCGGCGGAGCTCCATACATGAGAACAATACTACAAAGAAGGTCCGACCTGAGCTTTATAAAGCATCAACAGTTGCTGAGGTGTGTAAAGTTTTCTGGTTCGGAACAGTGCTCCAATCTTTCGAGAAGCAGTCTTTGCAATTCCAGCGCCATGACTGTGCCAAGACATATTGGTGTCCATTTTAACTCCCAACAAACTTATCGAAGCAGAAAGTGGAATTGTCTGGAATTATTGTATCCGGTTTGGAGACATTTATCTTCTTGGATAAAATCGTTGCCTGGGTTTTTCTGGGATCGAATTGAACTTGGTTACTTTCACTCCAATTCGAAAATACTTCTAGATCCTCGTTGAAATATTCAAACTTCTTCTGCCGGTGAAGATGTGCTTCCGCAGCCGATGTCCTGGGATCCAAAAGTTATGACGAGATAAGTGTGCTGTCGTCAGCAAAGCAATATATTGGATTTTTTTTCCAATAAGTTGTTGATATACAATAAAAAGAGGGTTGGAGACATATGGATTTCTGGTGAACACCAGCGTTGATGGTGAAAGTATTCGAGAGATACCCATCGGCAGCCACTAGCAGATAATTGATTCAGTCCATGAGGTTACTTGACCAATAAAAAAGGATAGAAATATCAGGTCACATGTTGAAAGCTCTTCATTTCTTGAATATATGAATAAAAAAACCATAAATCACATGTTTGAAATATTTGTCACTGAATCAGATTTTCATAAACTAGAAGTCATTCGAATATATTATTGAAAATATCTCTCAATTGTGAAATATTTGCCACTGAATCGGAAAGTTGACTAACATTTTAAAATCATGATTCAATCATTTATCATGGAAATTTATTAACATTCGATGATCCTTTCAATTTTTAGTCAGATTTCGTAGTAAAAATTTTCTTTCAACTATTCTGCATCATTCCCACTAATTTACGCACACTTCATTGCCACAATATTTCACAAAAATAAATTTGTCTACTCTGAAGACAATTTGAGATATCTCCATTGAATTATTTACATTAATTTGGACTGAAAGTTGGCGAAGAGCAAATCGTCGTTCAACTTTTACTTTATCAATTTTAATTTGTGTGCCTTGTACGCATCACTTCGCCTGCATTGCTTTGTGAACTTTGATAAATCATTTATAATGTGATGATTCTGATACTGCAGCGAAAGTTCTACATCCTTTTCAGAATCTCACAATGAACGGTTCACCGTTCGTTTCCAGTGCATTATTGAATCATGGATTGTTTTATGCTTTCCTAGCATTGACATTATTTTGAAAGGAATATTTTTTAGGATACATACGTTTTTGGAAACAAATACTTTTTGGGCTTTCACTTCTACATGTTTATAAAAAAAAACTGAGGGTAACTTCCAAAGTAAGGAAGAAAGCAATTAAGTTCAAAATGAATTCTTCAGCAAGATGTGTAGATCATGCATAGGAGTGACTTTCAGATACAAACTAGAAAAGAGTCTTCTCGAAAGAACTTTGTTCATTATAAAGGTATAACAGGAAAAAAAAAGTAATTAACTAAGTGTTTCTCAAAATTGAATTATAGGGAATTTCCTTTTTCCTATTCAGTTTGTACTCCAAACAAATATCATCCATAAGATGACATTTGTATATGACGATATGATAAATAAAAGATGTAAAATTTCACTTACATGGAACTCTGTTTCGGAATGAGACATTTATCTCATTACCTCTTTAGCACCTATCTGAATAATACTACAAGTTGGAGCATTCATTTCATCCTTAATAGTAGGAGTTTAGGTCACGGTTGAGAAAATCTATTCATGTCACCATAATAGTTCCTAAAGACATTCATATCCTTATTTGATTTAATCTCAGCTATAGGAATCTTTTGTAACTTGAAAGGAGAATGTTTTAGGGAAAATTCGTTCGTGGTAAAAAACCCTTTTGGCTTTCACTTATACATTTTTATAAAAAAAAATTATTCACAACAAAATATTCAATATTTCAATTTTGTGATAAATTTTAGATGAATATGAAGCACTTCATAAATTATATTTTGCAGCTCAACAAGTCCACTTTTGCATGTATTTATTTATATTTTTTACAGATGATGCCCAAAATGAGATTTGTACTATAATTTTCAAGTTCTTTTTTCCTTTGTTCAGTCTAGTTCCAACTTTTGATTTCTTATTGGGTACAGTTACGATGATATTGAAGAAAGAAATGCCTTCAGCTAATGCTCAATTATGTTCCTATTTCTGGTTATTATCTGTTTTCATTCGTTCACTGACTATCTTTCCAAATTTCATTCGACAAACTTACTTATAATATTTATGTTTTATTCTACAATCCGTCAATTCAAGTACAATGTTGTATGTAAAGTATTTGAATTATTGAATTCTCAACTAATAACCAAATGTTGTTTTGTCATGTATATACAAGATTATTTAAAATAATCAAAATAATTCATGTTCAACTCATAACAAAACTTATAGCCAATTTGGTTTCAGAAAAATATGTTTCATATTATCATTGACGGAATTTTACAACCGACAACTTGAAAGCAAAATCTACAATGGTGAGTATTATTAAACAAATATATGCTTGTTTGGTTCAGAACAATTTGAATACCTTCAACCAGTCTAGGCCAGCATTTGGGTAAACACTTTAAACGATTGAATTTTTCGAAAATAATCTACTTATTGAACTTAAAAGGTACCGCTTCATTGGAAATAATGCTATTAGCTTGTGCATGCTTTGTAATGTAGAATTCGGTATCTCTAGACCGGAAGAAGTTGTTTATCCTCTCAGAAAATATGTTCCTTGGCGGTCCGTTTATCAAAATATTATTATGAAATACGGACATTGAATGAGTTTTATTTACGCATATTGAGAATGGAGCTTAGTTTACCTCAAAGAAAATATGCCAATCTATTTACAAAATATATCCGTGTGCCATTTGTTGAAGGCACTGCATTTGTTTGATGGAAAGTGTGAGGTAACTTGTGCATGTTGAAATGAATAGATACGAACACTTTTGTATATTTCAATACATTGTTCAAGAAAAAATATTATCTGAAAGGAATAATTCAGATATTCTAGAAGTATTATAAATATGGCAACATGATGATGATAATAATGATGTTGATTTTTCAACGAACACCAAATTGCAACTTTCAAAAGTTTTAATGCAGTTGTTTCAATTTGTTTTGTATTTGTTTAGTTGCATAAGTTCCTTTGTGTACCAGATTAGGTATCCTTCATTCAAGATCTCTCGTTTTCAGCCTTCAAATGCTATGAAATACAGATTTAATTCAGAGTTTTCAATTAGGTATATTAATATTGGTAAATCATTTGTTTTGTCGAGAAAAATATTTGCCAAATTTCAGACGTTTTATACAGGGTGTTTCCTAACTACGGTACAAAACTTCAGAGGGTGATTTGTCGAGTCATTAAAAAAAGTTTCCTTGAGCATATGTCCGACGTGGCTTTGTTTCTGAGATATAGGGCGTTGATGTTAAAAAAAACCGGTATTCGTAAAATATCATGAATAACCTTACACCGATTTGATTGAAATTTTATGCAGTGACTTGAAGTAATAAGATGCTTATTTAGCCTTAACTAGATTGCAATTATTAGATCTAGGGTTGTCTCAGTGGGCACCATAGTCAACAATATTGAGAAAAAAAGTACGCCACTGACTTTTTGTTTTCCTAATTTTTTTAGATTAATCAAATAGAAATATAATTTTTTTATCGCTTGTGTTTTCTTCAAATCTAGCTTCGGTTTCTAGAAAAAAATTTATACCACTTTGCATATAATAAACACATGCTTTGGAGACCAGCTGATAGTGATAGTGTTGTCATATCAGTGAAAGTCAGAGTTGTTAATGAGCAGTGATTCCATCATGAATAATTTCACTAATGATGAAATGGTTGACATGCACTTTATTCATGATTAGCAAATGGAAATGCGGAAGAAACATGGATGATTTACCAGGACAGATATTTTAACAGATTAATTCCATCTGTTAAAACATTTAGAAAACTACATGGAAGATTATGTTGAACTGCGAGTTTCAATAAAAAAGCAGGTGAATTTCATTAGTGTAATATTACATAAAATGATTCAAAATCCCTGAAAAAAAATCATTACAAATGAAAATATAAAAGGAATAGCTGAAAATAACAATTATATCAAACAAAAAAAAACCCTGAGATGAAATTAGAGAGGAATAAAATGCAAGTGAAAAATAGAACAGTTAACCAAAAAATTATGAGATTTCATGCAAAGTTACTTCACGACGATTCGATTGTTAGTATCCACAATCATCTTCGGTTGGTGACTGTCATCAAAAGAAGTGGTACTCAAAAAAGGAGAAACCATCGCTAACACCGCACCGCAGTAAGCCCCCTCACTTGCATGGGCTACCCAAAATCTAGAGGAAGGGTGTTCCGCTCAGACCGATAATCAGCTCCAGAGATTCGGATACTCAAAACTTGTCTAGATTTTCACTTCCAATAATACAAACATATAAGAAAAACATCATCTTCTGTGAAAAATTCAAAGCACTTTGTCGAACTACTAGGGGCAATCGAAGTCAAAAAGCAAGATCAACTAATCAGTTTCAACAGTTATCACCCGAAGACGATTATAGATACTAACAATCGAAACGTCGTGAATTAACTTGGGTTGGAATCTCTTGATTTTTTGTTTATTTGTTCTACTTTTCACATGTATTTTGATTCACTGTAATTCCATTTCAGGATTTTTTGCTTGATATAATTGTTATTTTCAGCTTTTTCTGTTAATTTTTCATTTGTATTGGTTTATTTCAGG
>WOGP01006980.1:0-12041 GCA_015342065.1 Leptinotarsa undecemlineata
AATGTTTTCTTACTATTGCTGTATTATGGAGGGGCTACCGTCTTGTTGAAGATATTGTTTCCATGACGAATGTTTAGTGGCAATTTATCTAAGTAGCAATGAGGCTCTTTAATGGATGGATGGATGGCACCTATAATGGATGTGTTTTTCAAACCAACCATTTTTGATGAATTTTAATTCGTCCGTCTATATTATTTTTTTACAAATATTCCCAACTTCTCTATTTCTACGTCTTAATCACTTAGCAAGTTTTACCCTCCATCCATAATCCCTTTCATTGAAGTTATGGTTTCTGCGTATTCTCCAGCATTTATATTTGTTAAGTTTTCAAAAATTTCTGGTAGATTTTACAACAATCTCTAGTTCGTTTGCAAGTTTCATTAGAAATATTTCTGTAACTGTGATATTCGGATCATCAGTTTTGCTGAAAGCAAATAGAGTAACACATCATAAAAGAAATATTCTACTACTGTTTGAAGATTCTCATATTATACACGGGAAAAATACATGAATATGTAAATATTATAAATACACTGACTTGTTACTTGACCAAAATTATTAACACTGGCCATGATATTACGTTTCCAATTTCCACACTGAATTTAATTCAAAATGTGTTCGTTACATGTAGATCTGGAAAAAAACAGATTTTTTTTTTTTAAACAGATGTAGATTCATCAGTTGAAGAGTCCAACTACAGTGCTCTCTGATCATTTCTTTTTGGAATACTCATGAAGCACTCAAAACTAGAAATTCTTCATTGAGAAGACTACTAGCTTTTGAAACTTTTTATTCACAAAAGGTCCCAATCTTTTACCTTTAGATATTGGTGCATTTTTTAAATGCATCAAAGCTCTCGTAATACTCACCATTAACAAACCGTTAGGTGTTTTATATTTCCTAACTTTATATACTCTAGATGCTGTTATTTTACCATATTGCATTGCATACCATATATTGCTCATAATGCTGGCGTATAAAAAAATATATTTATTTTCCCAAAGATGATTAAACATATAGTCACTTATAATCTAAAGAATAAAAGATTCATCCAATGTATAAAATGCATTGTTGAGTAAATATGTTCTCAAGCGAGAACTATCTACTTCTTTAGGCAGTTTATTAAAACTCCTCAGACTCAAATATTCAGAAGATTTGGAAGATACAACAATATTTACAGTAGGAAATGAGGAAATCAGCGCAATTCATCGTATAATAATCATGGACTTGTTGGATTCTATTAAACTTATTTTTATTTGTGTATACGTATACACACATTTCTAAAATTAAAGTACTTGTCATTGTTGAAATTTTTCATTTTTTAAAAATCGGTTTACATGATGCTTTGTTTTGAGTATCGCAAATAATTTTTAAAATGAGTTTTTGTGCATTAAATACGTCTGGTGCTTGAGTGGAAACACCCCCCGAACATATGTCATATCGCAATTGGGAGGCTACTTGTTCATGATATAATACGAATAATTGTTTAAGTAACAAAATGTTCTTGAGATTTCGGAACATAAAATATAATGATTTTAATTTTCAGATCAAGTTGGTACAATGTTCTTTTCAGTTTAAACCAGCATCTATAGTAATTACAAAAAATTTAACACAGAGAGAGTAGGCTCAAGCAAGAATTCATCAGTTTTCATTGTTACAGTTTCTCATTGTTTTTGATAGTTGTGGAATCGACTTATATTTATCTTATCACCATTAAAATAGAGATACTTCTGATCACACTATGAATTGAGGCTACCAACCGCAGTTATACACTTTTGTTTTAAGGTATTTTTACATTTGTCAGAGACAAATCAAGGGAAATATCATACTTCATGTTCACGTCTACGTAGATATTGAAAAAAAATATATAATCAATAAAAAACAGTTTATAATTAATTCAGAAACCAAGGTCTTGTACGCTATAAAATGTTATAACTTACTGCATACTGACGAGTGTATAAATGAAAAAAAATTATTGGAAACCATATATCACTCAATACCCAAGCCATACTAATTTCTGAGTATTTCATTTTTGATATTGGGTGATATTTATACGTGAAGATGAAGCCACTGGAATCAAATCTTTGAACTTTCTCATAGCAAAATTGCGGACTCAATCTGTGAACTTTATATTCTGTAGTGATTATACATTCCATTATCATCATAAATTCCTTTATTTAGCTAAAGCCAATATACACTATGTTTGATACTAACTACCTAATGCCTAAGCTAATGTCAAAATATTCAAACAATTAATTACAAATATATAGATATATATAATTGGTTACAATCACAAATTTATCAAATATCTACACATAGGTGGGCAACAAAAGTAAGACAACAGATGCAGAGCAACAAACACTTAAAAAATGTTGGTATAATAATGCAGTTATTGAACTCAAGAAATAACAATAAAATCAAGTCAAAATCACTTGCCCATTATGTGCATTTTCAACCTTCCCTTGAATTGAATCATTGAAATACAATATTCCATAACATGATCTAAATTATTGAAAGCCAACATTGATGTATGATGAATATATTTTTCAGTACATCTTTCAGTTGTGGTTTCTACATGCATATTTGGGTTGATTCTGGTATTATAATCATGATAATTTTCATTATATGTTATTTTTCTGCTCAAGTAGTTCGGAGATAGATGGTGATACATCTTGTATATCAGTACCATTGGTTGATAGTACACATAGTCTTTTAATGACATCCATATGTTGACTATTGGCGTGTCTCTTGGTACACCCAGTATGATTTTCATGTATCATGGGTAGTAGTATATTAAGTTGTCATCTGCAAACAAAATAATTTTTCACTGAGATATTTCGGAAGCAAGGTCATTTATATACAGAAGGAAGAGTAAGAGCCCAAGTGTACTAACCTGTGGCACTCCATTATCAATAATTATTTTGGAGGAGGCAATATTATTGACCTTTGTTGATTCTTTCCTATCACTCAAATAGTCTCTGAACCAATTCAGTCCTGTGGTTATTCTATAGTAATGTAGTTTTAAAAGTGATCACTTTCTATCGACTGTCTTAAAGGCGCGTCGCAAATCTAAGAATACGGCTCCAATTGATGTGTTTTCGTCTATCTACATTTTCCAGTTAAATAAGATATTTTTCACCACAGTTTTACAACCGTAGTCAACTCTGAAGCTTGACTGATATTCTGACAAAATATCATTATCATTCACTTACTGGATCAATTGTTCATAAATAACCCTTTCCAACAAGTTTTCCATGGCAAGTTATGTGTTTATTGGCCTTATGTCACCAGCTCTATATGAATTTTTGACTTAAGGAACTGGGATTATGGTTGAAACTTTGAGCATACATAGAAATTCACCTAACTGTAGGGAACTATTAACAAGATTGAGTAGTAGATTCTTTATGCTCTCAAACTTGTTTCAAGAATTCAGTAGTGAGACCATCATTACTTCCTTTATTTTCCATGAAAAACAAAATATCGTGATCAGTAAGTCGGAATTCACCTAGGAACACATTTGTATTGTATATGTCATAAAAACATGTATCAATATCTGTTGTCTCAATTACTTTCTCAACACATCCAATATAAAATTACTAATTGACTTATAAAGTACTATTTTCGTGTAGAGAGGACTGCATCCTCTAAGAATAGGAAATTTAAGAGCAGATAGTTGTTGGTTCAAAGATGGTACAGGTGTTTTCAGACGAACACTCAGGGCAGAGATATCAACCTGCCTAGGAATCTCTACGACTGTATTTCAAGCAATAGTTCATGCTATTGAATTGTGTGCGGAGAGATTGGGAGAATCCAACCTCATACATAAGTCTAGGACAGGCAAGCAGATTGCAAGCTCTTGGCTCCTACCGAGCAACTTCTTAATTGGGAGCAAATTACCAGAAACGACTCTCCTCGATAGGAGGACTCAACAGATTGTATCTGGTCTGGATTCCTGGCCATACTGGCTTGGAAGGCAATGAGGCTGCTGACTCCCTTGGAAAGGAGGTGCTGCAAGCAGCTTCATTGGACCAGAACCTGTCATTGGCATCGCTTCAGGCTTTGTCAAACAAAGATTGAATACCTGGATGGCAAGGAGATTTATGGAATTCTGGCAGAATCTTCCAGGAGTGGCTCACTACAAGGCGTTTATTCACCTTTCGAAGTTTGATACCAAACAGTTGTTGGACTACATCGTGGTTCACCATGACATATCTAACATACCTTCTTATAGTTTACTCTTATTTGAATCATCACATGCAGAGACTAGGACTGTCGAAAGACATTGTGTCTTGCCTATGTTTGGAAAATGATGAAACAGCAGAGCACATACTTTGTATCTACTCCGCTGGGGACTAGATCAGGTTTTTATAGTTCAGCAGAGCCGTACTATTATCTTCTGACCTGAAAGATCACTCACCATACAAACTAATCGGCTTCGTTGAGAAGCTGGGTTTATTTGGTCGAGTGTAAATAAGTGTGAGCTACAATAAACCCTTGCGGATTGTAGTATAGGGTCCAATAGACCCACTCATTTTGGGCTTAACGTAACGTAACGACTGTCACCATGAACTCTGACTGTCCTATAACCATCAATCAGGATTTCACCATCACCAATATCATCATTTACCCTCACTTCTACAAAACAAGTTGCGATAGGATTTGTTTTCATTAACAATGCATGACTTTCAGCTTAATAACATTTTATGTTAAACTTTGCTCATCAATAACTAATACTAAACTGTCATTTCCAGCATTATTCCCAGTGGCGGATCCATCTCTAAAAAATATTCCTTACTCCTTCCAGCATATAATGCCAGTTGATCTGTTTCTTCAAACTTCTCCATCAGATATTCATTATTTATTTGGTATGCTACTGGATGTACATTGTAATTTTTACCCAATTTGCGTTCAATGGTTTTTGGCTCCCACTCGAGGTTTCCTTGATTCCTTTTTTGATTGTGTTGTTTTGATAGGGCAGCTTATATTCTTTCATCTTTTAATTTCATTTTCTCATAAATAACTTTCTTCATATATTCTAACAACAATATTTTTTCGCTATACTTCATAGATACCATTTCTCTAGTGTGAAAAAACTTTTGGCCAAGTATGGAATTTATATTCAAATATATCACATACTTGCTCTTATATTGTTTGAACCGAGTTCAATGTGGTAACTAATGTTATGTTCATTGATATTCAACACAAATTTGTTTTACCGCAAAGTACTGAAGGTTCGATTATATTTCAGTTTGAAAAACGCTACTGTTTTTATTTAATTTATCTATGCTGTTTTTGATTCTTTGATCTCGCACTCTCGATCGATAATTATATTATTTGAGTCCTCTTCATTATTCACTGCTAGTTGAAGCAAAGTATGCTTTTCCAACTGTAGTTTGTCACTGAACATAGGAATGCCTCTCTCTTTCTAGAGTTGTTACCATATTGATTTTTTGTCAATAAAAAAAGTGGACTGGAATCAATACTTCATCATTGAATTTTGTGAATTTTTTGTTTATCATTTCAGTAGCTAATTTCCCAGAATAACCATTTCATTATCAACTCAGTCGGATTCATCAAAACTAGGTTGCACATTTGTTGTCCAATCTATTAAAAAATAATCACAATAAAAATAAACTTCAAACCTTACTACAGTCAAAAACTGTCAACAACGGTCAAAAACTGATATTGAAAAATGGCAAGTGATTGTTCCGATTTTGCACCCATCAATTCATATAAAAAAATGAAACCATCAGTATTACTCTGAAATGAATATGAGGAAATCAACATCAACAGGTATTATATTGCTGCTACAATAATATGTCTGATCATACATTCATTTCCAATGGGTATTCTAATTTTGATGCTTCTATTATTTTAGTGAGTTTTGTTAGAGCATTTTATGTAACTTCAGCGGTGAAAACACGTTACTGGAAGTATTAATACTTTCTGTAGTTCATGATTTTTGTTCACCAGTCATACGTCATTCGATATGGCCATACTTGAAAACTCATAGAATTTTTTATTTTCAGTCGAACAAGAAGCACGACTAGGTCCGTCGTTACCGGCCTATAATTTTACAATTTCAACAATTTATATCTAGACTATTATATTTTGTTGGCCAATACAGAAAAAACAATTTTTTTTCCAATGAGTGGTGAGCACAAACAATTTAATGAAAGGAGTACTTCGAGTGCATACTATCCGATAATAGAGGAATCCAATTATTTAACTCTTTCATTCAAACTCTCAGCTTCTCCATCCAAAATTGAAAAATGGCGTTCATCATTTAATTCACCCTAGTCGCTGGAAGCTCTAATTGAATTCGGCTGATGAATTATGCAGATAATAAATTCAGTTTCCTAAAAAAGAACCAAGGTATCCCAGTAAGCTGCCAAATTCATCAAGTAGTTTGTGATGTAAACTAGGAGATTATTAGTGTAAAGTTGAGGTAAGTGTTTGTAAGCTTCAATTAAGTGGATTAAAATCTCATAATGAACTTGTTTCGATAGTCTTCTCCTTGAAGAAGTTTGAAATTTTCCCCAAATCACAGTTTTTGAAAGTATCTTGATGAAAAACCTGAATTGTAAGTTTTGTAATGATACTTCATGAAATAATTGGTTTAAATCATATTTATGACGCTAACAGACGCTGTTACTAGTTGATATACCTATGATTGGATGATTCCTTTATCATATCAGAAACAAAAAAATTCAACTCCATAAATTTATTGAAATATAAAGTTCAATATGTTTAAAAATATATGTTTTTTTCGTTAACAAGCTGTCACACCCCTACGAACGACAACCCTCAGAAGTCGAAACTTGTACGAGTTGAGGACTAACGAGGTCTTACCTTTTAACGTGTGATTCCTAACAAGGGAAAATCGAGCGTTCAGCCTAGGGCTTGAACCATCAACTCACACATCGGCCGATTGACTGAGTGAACAAAGCACCCACGTCGAACTGCCCGGCTACCGACCGACAATAGAGCTGATAATTATTTTTTTTACTTAAAAATACTCTGAAAAACCATCTTTTGATTTTGTTACGGTAGGGATATACTTACAGCTTTAGGAGTAGCTGACGTCAAATGCAACGCTACCTATCTTTCTGACATTAGGTGGATTCATTCATATCAGAAAATCAAATATTAGCTTTTTTCATTCAAATCGTGATTTGAATTCTGTTGAGCTCAGTTTATCAATTAATTTCTCCCGACTGTTTTATGAGGCCATTTCAATTACATTTCAGATTTCTATAATGCAATAGTTCGACTGATTCTTTCGAGATAACGTATTCGGTCCGAGTTTTACCTATTCTTTTCCCTTTTATACTAACTTTATTTGGATTCATTTTTTCCAATCATACTAAAGCTACCTTAAAAGTTTTTCGATCAACTTGTAATGCTGGAAGAGGCGATAAAAATGTCAAGTGCCAAATAGTTTCCTTTTCCAATTTATTTTCCTCGTGAAAAGTTCACCAACATGGATTATGTTATCGTTCATAACACATGATATTGGGACGAAGCTTTTTCAAATTCGTAGGTCATAGGTAGGTAGTCCGAAAAGACAGTTAGGAGTTTGCATTCTGCTTATTTGCTCCATTTTTGAGTTGCATAGATTCGTGTTTATGACAAAATAATTCTTTTGAAGTTAGTGTCCTTCAGTTACTTTTCTTTTTTCAGTTACAGATCTATTTTTGAATTCATGCACATTATACAAATGATCTCGAATATTGTACCAATATGAAAATATATTTCATTGTTAGACCCAGTCTGAAGTCTAACATTGTAAGAGGTAGGTTTGCATTTGTACCGATTGGAGTTGTTTCTATGCACTTATGTTAGGTTACGTCCAAAGTGAGTGGGTCGATCCGACCATTCACCGCAACCCGCAAGGGTTTATTGTGGATCACACATATTCACAGTCGACCAAATATACCCAGCTTCTTAACGAAGGCGATTGGTTTATATGGTGAGTAGTCTTTCAGGTCAGATGGTGAGAATACGTTAATGAGGTAGTCAAATAGTCAAGCCGCAAGACACCCGCGGCAACCTTTCCATATGATGGTTTTGCACGCAAGCGATACCTGACGATGCCTTAGGTTCAACCGTGCAGGGCTTTTCCGCCTATGGTTTTGGTGAATCATCACTTGAGTGCAAACGTTTGCTAACCTGCTCATGGGGGGTTTGTTCCTCCACGTGAGACAGATTTTGCGTACGCCGCTCAAGAATTTGGTGCCAGGCGGTTTCATAAGGTACCCCGCTCTTGAGGAGACGACTCAGTCATTTCCTGGCTGCACCACCAAACCGTTTTTTAGGTTCAGTTATAGGATCAGGAGTTGGAGAATTAGAAGCTCTCGCTCCTGATCGTAAGCTCGACATCTATCTCCTCTGTAGACTCAGCGTCAGAAAGAAGAGAGTTTACTCTGCCCATAAGTCCCACGAGTAGCTAGGGAAAGAATGTCAATCACGGCAGAGCCCTGCATTACCGTGACAAGGCGATGCTACGACGAGTGGGCGGCCGGTATTGCGAAGGTTCTGTAGAGACAGCTGATAGTGTCATTCATCCTCTCAACACCTCAGGATTAAGTCATCTTTGGGATGTCATTTAGTTAGGGAATGACAAAACCACAAGTGATTCTGTTATTCCCGTATCCAGCGGAGCTACGTGAAAGCAGGCATCCGATGGCCAGTTTGCTCAATCCCAACATCCCAAGCCAATGCACTCGCCAAAACCACCATACACACTGGCTCAAACAGAAAAATATGAACGAGGACAGCCAAACCGCCTCTGCAACTGTTATTTTATTCTGCATTTCCATTCATTGAGTGCTCCTTCTGTTAGAGCTTTGTTTATTATTATTAGTCTTCGGAAGTTCGTTTCCTGATTTATATTTTTGAAAATAGTACATGAAAATATGTCAATACAATTCTCGCCATAATATCAATCCTACGATTGCAAGTTCCATAAAATCTGCTTTTTTCAACTCCATGTTAAAATTTGCACTTAAACTTTTTGGCTGTATGACAATCAATTCACTTTGCTTTCATTTCCATCTATCGGTTTTTTTGTGTTGATAAAAGGTCTTATCACTTTGTTTCTGAATCAATATCATGTATCGGAAACATTTTCGATCGAAACAAAAGAAAATCACCTATACATTGAATTTTTTTCTAAAATTCTATAGCAACCCAATGTACGAATCATAACGTGAATCCACACCATAGTAAAGTAAATAAATTTCTTCAATGTATTCGAACAATTTCAGTCAAATGCTTCACCTGCAACTCTTAGGTGCAAATCGAAATCATGGTAAACGACCATGGAAATACGGTAAACCTGTGGTATAGGACTTCACTTGCGTTGACACGGTCGCGGCTTCCCATCTAGCTGAAACTTCGAAGCCTGCTGGAACTGCAGCATTGTCTGGCAAAAAATTGAAACAAAAGAAATACCAAAATCTTGGTAATAAGTATCTATTCCTTCCAGTAGTGGTTGAAACTTCTGGTATTTATGGCCCTGCGTCTCTGTTATTTGTTCATGCACTCGGAAGGTGATTAGGCCAAGCAACGAAATATTACAGTTCTACCACTTTCTTGACAGAGATAATTTGTATTGCTATTCAACCTGGTAATGCTTCTTCGGTCTTTGGAACTTCACATAATTTTGATGAGATCATGCATTGCCCTCATTTCAGTACGGAACTGAAATCTTTTCGAAACAAGCCGAGATATGTGAATATTCATCAGTCTCCTATAAAGGTTAATTCGCAAGTAATTGATCCACCATATTCTTTTTCAGTTTGGTCAATGGACATAGGTCACTCTTGTCCCCCAAATATGACGTGCAGTCCTCGTAATTTTGGTTCCCTTTCAGTAAAAGAGCCTCATGGAGTGAAAGTCGAATCGATCCCTCTACAAAACAGTTTATCACTTAGAAGGGTCGATTGCAGCTTGAGAAATTCTTCTGATGTAGATTATGTGGAACGTGTTCTCCCTTACGAATCAGTATGCAGCTATTCTCAAAATCTTGCGGAAAAACTTGGATTGGATAATTTGGGAAACACATAAATAGCATTTTACAAGTATTGTTCATGACTAAGAATTTCAAAAACGAGGTTGTAGCAATTAACGAAGATGGGAATATTTCCTACTCATTAATCCAATAACTCAAACACCAGTTCATGCAGCTGCATTTCTTGAGAATGTATCATATTTCCCAACAACCGATTTCCTAGAGTCTTCGAAGTCCTCTAGATACTCGTTAGAACAACAAGAGGATTACTCTTAATTCTTGGGGTTCTTGTTGAATACTCTTTGTGAGCAGAAAAAATGCAGAATCAATACCCCCGAATGGTCTGGATTGAATG
This sequence comes from Leptinotarsa undecemlineata, assembly GCA_015342065.1. Classification (NCBI taxonomy): domain Eukaryota; kingdom Metazoa; phylum Arthropoda; class Insecta; order Coleoptera; family Chrysomelidae; genus Leptinotarsa; species Leptinotarsa undecemlineata. The sequence goes on from WOGP01006980.1 coordinate 10,371, forward strand.
ATTTCATCCTGTGTTTGTGGATTTTTGCTAAAAAAATTCCCATTAGTTTACTTTGTAGTATATGTACAAGAGGTAGCAAAATGTATGTGACTTACCAGAAGTTCCACAAGACACCAGTCCGTGCGAAGCATATTAATGAATCATCTGAAAATAGAACACATATGGGCCAAACTAATTGACTATAATAGGACAACAAGTATAGCTGAGGCACCAGTCAATCTAATAATAACACTGATGATATTCAAACATTACTCAACGTTGGATGGATTCACCAAACTTTCACAAAAAATCGAAATATATTAAGAATTCAATAATATTCACGCAGTAATTGTTCACTGTGGTTCCGGCGTTGAATCTGGACGAAACGGACTAGTTTGAGTTTGACAACAGTCACTAAAACTTCTGGCAATATCTTGAATTCATTGGAACCTCTGGAGACACCCTACATGTATTACTTTTTTTTAATAGATTAAATATCAATAGACAAAAAAAGAAATATTTTAAGAATATGCAAGAATGTTCGGAAGTGATATGCAGGGTGTAGATAACAACGATTTGTGGGAAGACAATTTCTGATTTCATATTCACATTGGAAGTATGTTTCACAAAAAATAATCAATATACAAGGCGATAAAAAGTGAAAGTGAAACCTCTGGCATGAAATAAATCCGAAATAGGAACTTTTCCCAAACAACAGAACAGCAATACTATTCTCGATGCAAGCTTCATTTACCAGATAGACGTCTTCAGAAGAAAGCTACTTGTTTACTATAAAATTGGTTTCTAACAAGGTACATTTACTTTCCGATACACAATAATGATTTCAATTTTCAGGAAAAATGGCCTGAATTGAACGTCCGTCTGAATGTTTTGGTCTCCGAAAACAGATACGTGCTGCGTGTTCTTGTGAATAAGTTCAATGGCTCGCTTAGTCTGATCAATATAATTTTTGTCATAGTCCTGACAGTTTATTTTTGTCCTGTCTTTGAGGTTACCTAAAATTCGTTTAGGTGAATGGGAAGCTCTGAAGGCTACTTTCACGTTTAACATTTTGAAAAAGTCACTTAACATGCTTTGGAGAATGTCAAGTGACAAAATATCAAAGTGTGACATGAGAACTGAGAACAGTGACCGATATCCCATTCCAAACGGACCGATATTTTATTTGTCTGTGGATCAGAATGTCAAAATCAACGAAAAATTTCACTAAAAAAATATCCACAAATTTCTAGCTGAAATTGTTTGAAGTTAGTTTTCTTGATAGCCTGGAGACGCCATTATATTTTGTGAAACGCGCGTCAAAAAAAGTATTGAATTTCTGATATTTAATGAAAGATAATTTATTCTTGAACAAGGTGTTTATTGAATTGTAGGTTCACCAAAGATGTGTTTTTTTCATGAAATATTTCTCCTTGATTCATTTCATCTGAAAGAGATGTATTCAAAAATGAAGGATTTTTTGAATTTTTTACCCAGTGGTTTGGAAGTTATGGTGATATTTATGCCACAGAATGGGTACAATCAACACCTCATATCTTCATAATTATTATTTAAACCTAAGTTTGCGCTGGTCAGGACCTATACCACGAATCTGTCTGTTTTAAATCTGTTTTTCCGTTAATCAGCTGCCGCCCCCATACGAACGACAACTCTCAGAAGTTGAGAAACTTG